>JAQIXA010002857.1:0-16030 GCA_034699045.1 Nanhermannia cf. coronata Gr-Ori-00579 | reverse complement strand
AAAACACACCTGACTAAAAAAATTTCATGCTGAAAATCCGACTTTTCAAACTTACTTGGAAGCAGTTGCATTCTAAGGAATACGATTAGAACAAAAATTGCACAAAAATTTGTGATAATGCCATATGAAATTTCTAAAATTGTAATTAAAGGACTTGATAGTTCAGAAAAAATATATTTATGAAGAAAACAAACATTTTTTGACCCAAGATTGAATAAAAACCAACTTAAAAGTATGTTTTGTGTATAATTTCCAAAATAGGATAATTTCTTTCTTGGCAATAATTGAAATTTTTTAATATCAACTAGAAATGGTAAAATTTTCAAATCTGAATAAAATTTTATAAAACTAAAGATTGTTAAAATTAAATTTTTGGAGAGCATTTTTCTATATTTTCTAAAAGACTTATTCACTAAATCGTTCACTATTTCATGATATTCTTAATTTAGAATAAAAAATAACATACGATTACTAATGATTATTATTAAGCATGTATCACATACATACATAATACATATAGGTAGTACGATAGCATTTACATAATATGTACTTGTATTGGTGCATAATTAAATTTAATAATTGATTACCCATAATAACTAAACTTATTATTAAAAATTTATCAATTAAACTTCAGTTCGAATTAATTGAAATTGGTAGAGTAGAGCTTCTCTATACAGACTGGGTACAAAAAAATGTATTGTCATTATAATGAAATCGCCATTGCCGTTATAAAAGAATTAATGTTATAGCCATAACAAAGACCGTTTTAGTTAAGTTAGATTGGAATTATATTAGTCGGGGCCAAAAATTCAAACTAATTGTCTATTTTACATTGGCATAAATTACCGATAGTCTATGTAATTCTCCATAAATATTTAATTAGTTATTTACTTTGAAAATACAATACATATCATAAAAAATGATATAGATACGTTTGTCTAGATATTTAAAAATACATCGATTAAATTAAATATCAAGAAGGTACCTAAAGTCCTTGCTTTAAATACTATAGTAGATATTTTTATTCAAAATTTGAACGAAAATCTTCAGGCTTTCTGATATTTATGTAAAGTTTAACATGAAACTGGCCTGAAGTCCAAATAAATCCTTTATTTGTACGAGTATTATTTTAAAATTTAAAAAAAATAGAATTTTTTTTTGATATCTTAGGGTAATAATAGGCTTTCTATGTCTTTATATGAGGCTTGGTTTAACAAGGCAATAACGCCTGAAATTCGAATATATCCCTGAATTTGTATTTGTAAGGAATGGACTGTTAAAATGTGAAGTTACCCTTTTTCTCAAATTTAGCCATTTTTTTAATAATTTTTTATACTTTTTTTTATACATATATGTATATCATATGAGATGTATCAAGTATGTATTACATATAAGGGGATAATAAGTAGACATTAGAACTGTAATACTACACATTAGTCCAACCAAGCTCAAAGTCAAAGATAAGACCAACCAGAACAGAATTTTATTTATACTTTTAGGATGATAGTGTACAAGTACTATTAAATGCGAACAAAAAGGGTCATTAATGCTTGAGTCAGCTATTAATGTGATTTCATTTTTACCACCCCCAAAAACCCGAAAAAAAGCCCTTTCTTTCCATATATAATGTAGGTACATTATCTATTGGGTACTTTATAGAGAAATATGATTTGTAAAAGTATCTAAAGTCCGAGTACTAGTTTCTAGTAAAAGTAACTTTTTTTGGTTCTGAAATAGTTCCGGTTGATTTGCCAGCCCTTTTTGTATTTGCTTATTAGCCTCGTGAGTTTCAGTTTTAATCCATTTATCCATTTACAAGATCTATTTGTACTATAGATAAACTGACAAGTAGTTGGAAAAATTAGTTTCCCTATCTCTGACATGTATTTTTGTTACTATCTGTATAAGTAGAAGTAGAAACTAGTACAAGTTTTAGAAGAGAGATATTTTTTGAGATTTTTGAGAATAGATGGATACTTTTGTTAGACTTGATTTGAGTATGATTTGTGAGCCTGAGCTTTTTCGAGCTGATCTTGACGTGGACTAAAAGCTCATTTAAGGTATGTATAGGTATAAACATCAGGTCAAATGATCGAAATAAAAGTGTCTGAATTGTATTCTTTGCACATTTTACTTTTTCTTGTGTAATTTTCATAAAGAGTTATATAAATTGTCTCGTTAATAGTATCTCAAAATCGATATAAAAATAATTTTAAGTGCCTTTAAATAGGTACCTTATAAAAAGGGATTTTCAAAAGAGTCTAATAAGCTACTTTTAAAAGTTTTGTAACATCAAATATCACTTTCATAGTCGTATTCCTATCTCAATTTGCAATTTGCAATTTGAAATCTTGATTTTCATCCATTAGATTACGAAATCTAAGATTTTGAAATTGAAATTTGAGGTGAGAACACTATACTGTACAATATAGATTTAAAGACTTAAGTTTAATTTCATCCATATGTTGGTTGAATTTACCCTTATATCATTGGTCTTATTTTACCCAGTATGAAATTTACCCTAAATACTCGTAGTTTTAGTTTAGTTTAGGTTAGGTTGGTTAAGTTAGGTTGGGATTCAATTTTTTTTTGTTAATTTCCTACAGGAGGAAAGTTAGATCAAAAATTTAGGGGTAAATTCAAGCAAAATTGGGATAAGATTAATAATAAGTAAGTGATATTTATTTTCCATATTTAAATGTAAGCATCTCAATTTTAGTTTTATCTTAATAATTATAGATGCTGGGTTCGCCCCTACATATTACATTACAAAAAGTAATCAAAATGGTTTTTGAGAAATGATTTTTGACATTTTGGAAATGTTTATAAATTTAGCTAGGAATCTAGGATATTTGTGAATACTTGGATTTGACATTAAAATCACCCTCAAAACTTGATATATTGCTCAGATTGTTCAAAATCTCTCGATGCTCCAGATCGAAGCTTTTAATGTATTACTTATGATATGAGATGAGGCAGGAAAGGTAACTTTTCATAGGCTTTGGAAAAACTTCACATTTTGATATTGATATTGACAGATATGTTCAAGTACCTACGAGTACCAATATTTCAATAATTCAAATCTTATCTTCACTTATCTAGTACCATTTTAAATTCCATAATATCATATCATACATACTGATACATTACAAGTAAGTACTATTTTGATCCACAGCTAGTTTGAAATTTGGCGATAAATTGATATATTTGGGGTACACGTTTTTTGCATAATTTCTCAAAAACAGAAGCCTGGAATTGACGCAAATTCTTGAAAGTAAAATGTAAATATCTCTAGACACTTTGTGTATAAAAGTAAATTATAGAAAAATTTGAATTTAACTCGGTTTTTCAACAATTTCATCTCAAATTACAACCTTATATACCTATTTTGGTTGAATTCACCCTTTTTTATTTTCGGTCTAACTGTACTTAGGTATGTACGAAAATAATCCAAATACAAGCCCTTATTGTGCAAGCGAAGCGAGCACCTACTATTCAACTTTGCTTGTACTTTGTCCGTCTGTCTGTCTGTTTGTCCAGAGGATAACTCGAGAACTACTACTACTAGACCGATCATGACCAAATTTGGCATGAAGGACCCCCATATGGTCTAGTTGTGCCATTTCGACAAAAATTTCAGATTGCCCCAATCATTGGGGTCAGGGGACCCTTTAAGGGTTCCTCGTGTTAATCAAATGGGAAAAATCGAAAATGAGACTTTAGTGTTACTCGATGACGGAGATTCAGAATTTACTATCCGTTTGACCCGGGAGTTGACCTTTGACCCCGAAAGTTGACCTTTGACCCCGAAAATTGACCTTTGAACCCGAAAAATGCTATAACTTGAGATTTCAAATTCGGAATCTCCGTCATTGATAGGTTATCAATGACGGAGATTCCGAATTTGACATCTATTTAAAATTGACCTTTAACCCCGAAAAATGGGGCAACTTGTGCTGTCTTCATTGCTTTGCTCGCACAAGTAATAATCAACTTCTAGTGAGTTGATTAAAGCCTAGTATTTATGAAAAAAATTTGAAAAAAATTTGAAAAAGGCTTTTTTGAATTTCTTCGAAAAAGATCGAGCTTTTTAAAATGTTTATAACGCAATTTTATTGAAAAATTGATAAAAATTCAAAATAGTCCAATTCTAAATTGCAAATAGGATTTCTATCATTGAAAACCGGCCAAGTTGAAGTTGATATGATCTATTCGATTTGGCTCAAAAATTCGGTTTTTTTTTTATTTTGAAGAATTGTTGCACCTCGAGGGTAAGTAATTTCACGGGGGTTACTTGTTGAGACAAATTAGATTTCCTATTTTTTCTCTACATTTTGCCTCACTTTGCTTTGTGTAAAAATGGCCAGAAAGGTTTTTACATTGGTATATAGTTATAGTGTGAATTCCCTATCTATATACATAGGTATAGGGTATTTGGTTATTTGTAGAAAAAAAATCTCTTGGGAATTTCTTTTCTACTTTTTGTGGTCTTTGACAATTGGCAATCGTTAGACTTGCCCTCCCTACTAACTTTGTTATCTCATTCGAGGTTACACTATTTACTTTTAACATACAGTTGAAATGTAAAAAGGTAAAATGTCGAAATTTCTTTTAATACTAGGGGTAGATTAGGGATAATTCGGATCAATTTATGTTTAAAGTCTGTTTTAGGCCTTAAGAAGCTATTATTTAGACCTGAAATTTGAGAATATCATATTGGTAATTGGTTATACTGTAGATACATAAATTTTAGTCCAGTTTCAGTCGAAAACAGATCATACTTTCAAAAATGTTTTAGAATTATCCCTAGTCAACCCTTACAATTAATTTCTATCCTTTTATATATAGGAATAAAAGGCTTAAAAATTAAAATATTTAAAAAACAATATAGATTTGCAGGCTTATTTTGATTAGGGATTCAACTTCATCCCTATTTTGGTTGAATTTACCCGGGGTAATTTACCCCTATATTTTTGGTCTAACCTGAATGAAATTAACGCAAATTTTTTTGAAATCCTAACCTAACCTAACCTATCCTAAATTAAACTAAACTAAACTAAACTAAAAATATTTTGAGATAATTTCAAAAATACTCTTTTACTGATAGAACCTGATCCATCTACCTATTTAATTAATTTTTTTTAGAATTTTTTACTTTTAATGTAAGTTTTGTCGTTTATTTTAGAAATAATACCTAATAAGATTACAATCACAATTTTGCTAGACCAACAATATAGGAGTAAATTCAACCAAAATAGGGATGAGATTAAACTCAAGTCATTAAAATATTACGAAGAGATCGGGATTTTGAAAATTTTAAGAAATCATTGAAGTTGATGGTTCTTTTTTGGAAGTTTTTGTAGATCTTTTAGGATTTGATATTTTCATTTTAGGACATTTTTATCCTTTTCAACAAACAAATGTGAATTGGTGTTGAAAAAAATTGGGGAAAAGGCAAACGTTGAAGATCAGATAATGAATAATGACCTTTAAGGCATTCAGAGTCCTACCCCTACCCTACATACATACATAAGGGTTTATTTGAGCATTAATAATCAGATTTCATCTAATATTTTCAAGAAATTTATTCAAGAAATTATTTTCAAGATCGTACAATAAGAGCACGATCTACTAGAAATAATAATTTTAACAAAATTTCTAATTATTGAACTTATCAAACGATAAGTTATATAGTGTTCTTATCATGATTTCCTTATGAAATGAAAACTAGGATTTCAATTTGAAAATCAAGATAAGACACCTATTAAACAAAAATTATGAAAAGTTCAAATGTTGGTATTTAATGTTGAATAATTTGATTAATTGGGAAAATTTCTCTAATCTTAACAATAGATTATTTATAATTTTTGTCAAGAATTTTGTTAATTTAGAAAACCTAGAGGTTCAAAATTTTCTAAAATTAGACTTTTTCTGAAAAATTGAAACCTCCACAAGTCCCCTTTTCTCAAATTCAAGTACAAATGTAAATTCAACTTTCATAGAAAAAAACCCAATACATCTTTGCCTTTCATTCTTTGAAAATTTAAGAATTCTTTAAGATTTTTCGGGTTAAAATTGATAATATCTGCATTAATAATCATAAAATAAATAATCATGAAAACATTCAAATGCAAATCCCCCTACATCTTTTCTCATGTAAATCTTACAATCTATCCTTATATCTACTAGTTCTAGTACTATGTATCTGAGTTTTTCGGAGCTTTTTTTACATTTGAATTTGAATTGACTCGAGTATTTGAATAATTTTGAAAATTCACAAAGAGCTCAAAAAGTACTTGAGATTTTGAACAACAAGTTTTCCATTGTGACCTATAGGGTACTATTGGGCTCCATGCTTTATCATCAAGTTGTCAAAGCCCACTCAAAAATCCAGCACAAGATTTCCACCAAAGGATTCGAAATTTCAACTCAAAAACTTAAAAACCACTTGAGCACGAAGTGAAAGCTCTTCAAGAACACTTGAAAGTAAAAAAAAAAAGAGAAATTTTGTCAAAAAAACGACTTTATAAAAGCTAGTTTAAAACTTGGTTTTCAAAATCAAGAATCTTTCTGAAATCTGTATTATAAACTAAAATCCCAAATAGGTACGTTAAAAACTATCAAATTGATATCCAATAATAGTATAGGTAATTCATTTTACAAGGTCCTAAATCGAATCTTTAACATTTAAAACAAGATTTTTTGAAATTTTAAAAGTCGAATTTTGATGATTTTTAGCCTCAAATTACAAAGTACCCTACTTATCAAAAGCCTTAGAATTGTGTAATTATTTTTGATACTATACGAGTATCAAAAGTAGTTAAAGGTCCGTAGGGTAAATCGAGTACCCTACTACAATTAATGAAATTTTTGAGATTTTGTAAAATTTTGAGTACCCTATATTTTAAAGTATAAAGTAGGTATACATACTCGGTTTTCAAATAGGTATGTTTCAAATTTTGCAAAAATATACTAATCGACCGCAAGTTTTTGATATTTTTCAAGTCATTTCATTTCAAAACAATCCTAAATTCCTCAAATACCTGTTTTAAGTTAATGTTTTTCTAAAAGTACAATGCTTTTCAATAGGCAGATTTTAAAGAAATTTTAAAATATTGATAGAATTATCAAAATTTTCAATTTGAAATCATGTCTGTAATAATATATGCCTACTCGTAACGTAATATGCTTTTCTAGATAAGAATAAGAATCAAGACAACTAATCCTAAGAATAAGAAACATTATGGATTTCCTAGTGGTAGATTAGGGCTAGTTTGCAAACTTTTTTGAAGAGACTGTTTTCCGATAAAACAGTCTGTTTTATTGGATCTTAAACCAGAAGATCTCAAGTTAAAATTAAGTTAAATTATCAAATTGGTTCAGGTGGATAAAGGCTGTCTAATTTCAAAAAAATTTTCCAAATTATTCCTAACCCTACCCTTGCATATCCTTAATGTAATGATTTACTAAATTTTTTTATAAATTTTTTTGATTCGTAAATGCTGCTTGTTACTTTAAAAACCAAAAATTTTGCAAAATTTCTTAAATATAGTTAGAAATAATTATTTTTTGCCAACTCGTAGTATCCTCCTACTACAAATATGTACAAGATTAGAGAAGATTTTGAAAATTGAAAATCTAATTGAAAATTAAAAATAACCCAGATTAAGGGTACATTAGGAGGATAAGTACTTTTAATGTATTTTTTAGGGGTTTTGTGTGAAAGTTGGCTAGGTACTACTTATATACAGTGTAATTCAAATGTAATGAGAAAGTACTCAGAAAGGATTAGAATAAATATTTATTTGTAAAAGCTCTGTTAGTAATATCAATGATTCAGAATCTACCGACTAATCCTCTGCGAAAAGATCTTATTACACAGATCTGTCTAGGGATTATTTGTAAGATATATGGATTTATCAATACCTACATATATATATGCATATATACAGGGGTAGATTATGAATAGTTCGGAGAGGTTTTTAAAATTTGGACAGTCTATTTTCTCCAGTTGTAAATTTGATCTGAATTTTTTATACCTAGAGATAGAGATAGCCATGATATTCTTAAACAAATTGCAAGTAATGGGCTTCCTGTTCAGCTGTCTAAATTTGAAATTTACGAACTATACTTAATCTACCCCTATTGTGTACTATGATAAGTAGTAGATGATGATATGGTAAGTACATTATGCAGTACATTTTGAGATTTATTTTATAAAAATTGACGGATTTCTAAAGTGCTTCGAATGGACGATAAAATGATAATTTTTTCTACATTTGACAGGAGAGAATATTTGATTTATGAATTCCATTTAGAAGTAAAAATGCAAAAATCTCCATTTTTTTCCCAAAGTCTATAGGTAAGTTATCGTAGATATTCTTATTTTTATTGATTTTATCTACAAAAAAATGATTTGTTGATACTGATACTCTATACAGCATGTAGTAAAAGTAACTAGACATAAAGAAATAGATTTGAAATCACTCATAAGCATTATAGGTTTCAAATCTCGTAAAAATTTCAAGCTTTTTGTCATAGATTATTTGAATTTTTGAATCAAAAATTTCCAAATTTGAATAATTACTAACCTCGAAAGGTATATCTTCGGTTATAATGGATTTTCTGAGGTTTATATGAGGTTTAACATGCAAAGGCCTGTATCTTTTTCAATCAAAAATTGAATTTAAATTTTTCGATGAATGTCATTGGAGTCTGGAAATTAGACCGAAATCTCAAAAATCTCAAAATTCTTTAAGATTTATTTGCTTTTTATAACTTTCAAAATGGTCTCAATTCATTTCCCATATGTTTAGTGACTTTGAGAACACGCTGTATAGACTGAAACTAACTATAATTCGATGATTTCAAAATAAAAATCAGAGTTTTGTCATTTAGAATTGAATATTTCAATTCAAATTTTGTGAATCTAAAGCTAAAAAAATATAGGAAAATCGGTGATTTTTCTATGAAAAATTTATTTCAATTAATCTATGCTTACAATTTTTACATTACATAGGTTCACCATTCGTGTAATCTAATTTTATAATATTTTGGCTCAAAAACGGGTAAATTCAAGCTTGTGGCATTTCTGAAATTAATAATCAAAAAAATGTAAATTTTTGAAATATCAGTATGTCATTTTTAAGTACCCAATTGTTCTCTAATTCTTGTACAATGTTGATCATTAGATCGATCTGATCGGACTATTGGACATAATACATCAAATTTACATTCAATGTCTGTTTCAGAACAAGGTGTAAAAGAGCCTTTTCCAATTACCCTAAAATTTAGAAATTTTTTAGTTTTCAAAATTTCTAAAAAAAAAACGAATTACCTTTTGTATAAATTGACTAAAGTTGTGTTTGTAATCATTCTATTTAGGAAACTGTCAAATTGGTCAGGTCTTAAAGACTCCATTTCGTACATTTCCTTAATCGAGGTGACACTTTGACCCCATTGAGGGACGTTTATTTCATTTGTGGCCATTACGTCCATTGTCCAAGTCTAAAAAAATTAGAATTTTGAAATTCGTAATTCGATCTAGATTTGAATGCAGAAATCAACGAAATTCTGGATTTTTTTAAAACCTGATAGTCCATGACTTCCCAAGTTGATTCGTCACCCCTGGCTCCATCCATGTCATAAGTCCTGTAAGAGTATTGACCCTTGTCAGGTTGACCAGCTGGTGCTACATAGGTAACAGAAATTGGCCTGGACACTTCTTGGCTATTATCATAGGCAAGGATAAACTCATCTTTATGAGAATGACCGTAAAATTGACCTCGAATAATACCCTCAAATCGATTTACAATTTGATCAAATCTATTACTCCACATTGCTTGACATTCTTGACCTTAAAACGAGAATTTAAGATAATTTTAGGTATTTAGAACGACATTTGCAAAAGAACAAATCCAAAATTTGTCAAAAATTTAGAAAAGATATCGGAAAGTGATTTGAATTTTTAGCAAATTTTTTTGGATATATTTGTATAACAAACCTGGAGAAACATGCCCAACAATATAAACATGCTCTTGTGCATTTTCCGCAAGTAAAAGTTGATCAGCTAGCCATCTACAAAATCCAAATTTTTTGAAAATTTTTGAAAATTTTGGAAAATTTTTGAAAATTTTGGAAAATTTTCTAAACATACTGTAATTGCCAAGAATTATCACCAGGATAATAAGGATGCCAGAAATTTAGTAAATAACAAGGACTTGAATTTATGGCCAAAATTCTCATCCCGGGTTCTGGTGATACTGAATAATACCTTGAATAAATAATTAAAAAATTTGGAATTTTTTGAAAATCTTTGAAATTTTGAATATTTTATGATAAAAGTACCCATATTTTAGAAATAGGTCCACTTGATTTGGTGGTATTTGAGCTCCAAGACTGTCTAGAACTAATTGGTAAAGCCAGGATACATCATATTTGTCAAATAAATGAGGTGGTGGAAACATATTACAAACATCGACATCATGATTGCCCAAAACTGGAAATATTGGTGTTGATGGAAATGCTGCAATTAGTGAGTCAATTACTTGCTGGACATGTCGACTATTTTCTTCTTTGCCATAAGCCCAGACGGCTGAATGTATATAATCTCCAGTTAGAAATATGTATTTAGCATCCTAAAAAAAATTAAATAGAGTAGAAAAAAGCTATTTTTAAGCTCAAATTCAAACTTTTTATTAGCTTTTTAACATTGTATCATAGATTTTTGAAACTGTAAAAGATATCTTAGGGTTATAATGGGCTTTCTGGCCTTTACATGATGTCTAAAGTTTAAAATGAAAAGGCCTGAAAGCGGACCCTTTCTGATCTTAATATGAGATACTCTCAGGATACTCATCAGTAATAGACTGTTTGAAAATCTAGATTTTGTAATGATCAGTCTTTAAAAAAGTCTCAAAATTTTGATCAAAATGCGATTCGAACTTTTATAGAAAATAAAAAGGTCTAAAATTGGAGCTTTTTAAAGCTAACTGTGCACAGCTGTGTATAAAATTATGAAAAATTCTCAAAATTTTAAATAAAATGCAAAATCAAGCTTTTTTAGAGAATAAAAATCTCGAAATTTTGAGTTTTTTTAACAATATCTACTCAATTCAAATTATGAAAATTCTCGTATTTTTGAAGATTTACAAAGGTGTTTAAGAAATCTGAACAATTTAGCAATTACAGAAAGGCCAAAATTTAGAAATGTTTGAATTTTGCTATAGGATATCTTCGGATTACAATGAGCTTTAATTGACCTTTATATGAGATTTAATTTTAATATGCAAAGGCCTGAAAATCTAGATCTAGACCCTTAGGTGATTTTTGGGTGATTTTTTTTTAACCTGATGTGTATTTTTGGCATGATTAAAAATTTCCTCGAGTCCCTTGAATGGTAATTGACACTCAGGGTGCCCCCATTCACCAGCTGCATCCTCAGGTGATGCTGGAACTCCATCAGTACAGCAACCCCAAGGAGAACCTTCAAAAATATCATAAAAACACTGAAAAAAATTTTAAAATTTAAATTTACCGCATCTAGCATTCGACCCAACAACATAATTAAGATCCAAATGGAGATCAGAAAATTGAAGGATTTTGACAGATGGTGATCCTTCAGGTATTGATGGAGTTGGACTAATTGCTGGCTTATTATTGTCGATAAATATTTGCCAATTTTGATAAAGTGGATTAGTAGGGGGACCGCAATGATCATCAAATAAGAAACAAATGTCAGTTGGGGTCATGTGAGGTGAATTTTTGAAAACATGTAGAACTTGATCCTGAAAAATAAGTAAAAAAAATTTGAAGAATAAAGAGACGAGTCAGATTTTAACATTAAAATGCATACAAATTATAGATAGTTGGACTCCTTAACCTTAACCTCGATAAGTTTTGAGATTAAGAAATTCTTGAATTTGGACATTTTTAAGGCTTTTTTGCCTACTTTTCAAAATTTTTGAAAATATTTAACTTTGACTTATTTAGTTGGCAAGTGTCACCGATTGACACTAAAAATGTTAAAAGTCAAATCATCAATGAATGTCAAAATTTTGAATATTTTTTAATTTCAGATCAATCCTTCCCCAAATTCGAAAGTAGTTTTGATTAAAATATTGACATTGATTTTGAAGAATTTTATCAGACTTTCTAATAAAAATTTGAAATATTTTGATACTTACAGCATAAGAATAAATAGTTGGTCTGCATTTATCAGGGCTTAAAATTGAGCCTAAGACAGTTGAGCAGATAAAAACGATGATTTCAACCATCAAAGCTTCAATTTTCAAATCAAGTATAGTTTTAAATGCACCAAAACCTAATTTACAAACTCCACAATCCAATAATTCGAGCTTAGTTTCGCCACCTTCACGACCCATTTCAATCATCCAGTTCAGGACATGATGGCTGCAAAAATTTAAAAAAAATTATCGTAATTTCTTCATCTGATAATTTAATATTTGCCAATTTCCAACTGTTTTTACATAAAATGGTTTTTAATTTCGAATTTTTAGAAATTTTATAAAAGGATATTTTCGGCTAAATCTCATGTTAAACATCATAAAAAGGCCTGAAAGCCCTTTGATTTTATTTCGATTTTAGGGTACCTTGTCACATTTCTAAAATGAGGTCCAAAGAGAAGCTCCATCTTGGCCCATTGTGCCCTTGAAGGCCCCTCATCACCCAAATTTAAAGGCTCGAAATTATAAACTCTCGGAATTTGGACACAACTTGCAAGAGTCAGAAATAAGAAAATTATTGATAGTTTAAGAATCATTTTTTCGAAATTAAAAAAAATTATCTAAAATACAATATTACGAAGTTACGAAAAGATGATCCTAAATCTAATGAGAATTTACAATCAAATTTAAACTCAAAATTATTTTGATTGACTTTTAATTGTTCGATAAAAAATCTCTTATCACCTTATTTCTGATTTCTGGCACTGAATTGTCTGATAACATTTCAATTTCACTTTAATTTTTAAATTAATCTGTATGTACCTAAATGTATTTTCTATGTTAAAAATGACAATATAGGGATTACCCAACTTTACTAGCAAATACATATAATGAGTATGCAAAATATGCTAAATTGTTATCAAGATTTTCGTCCTTTTAATTTAGTACAATTTTATCAAATTGACCTAGAGTCTAGGTCAAATTTTTTATCAAAATTTTTTCCATTTACTTTAATGCTTTCATAAGGTTTACCAAGAGATGAAAGTCCTTAATGTACATTATTATATGACATATTTATAATACAAACACATAGTCAATAAAGAACCAAAAATGAGACGTTTTTGTACTATCTTTAACGTACACTATTTTTGCACAATTTCTATACTGAATTTGGAGCTTTTCAGATAATTTTGGAACTAAAATTGATAATTCAAGAACCTGTGAAATTGTCAAAAAGCCCTTGATTCTCTATTGATTTGATAAGGCATCTATCTATGTCACATTTCTATCGTTCTTGGGATACACGATGACCTGTTCTATTATGTAAGAAATTTGCTTATATATTTTTCTGACATTAGGCAAAGATTTAAAATGTAATTTTTATTTAGGTAGTCAGAACATATTTAGATAATTTTTTTCTTTAAAATTGCATCTTTAGAATCCAAATTCTTAAATAAAGTTGTAAAATTGCATTTTAATTTGAAATAGATGTTTCTCTATTATGCTTTTATCTAATCTAAAAATTCAAATTTTATCAAAATGTCGAGCTCGGATTTTATTGACAAACACTTGTCTCTGGCCTAAAGTTATTTCTCTGCTACTTATACTTATGAGATATATACAGAATACTCTATATAATATACCTAGTAATAGTAGGTACAGTACTTTGGTACATTTAGTAAATACCTTTTATTTATCAGTATAATATAGGGTATAGTATTTTTGGAGCTAATGGACTAACAAATAGTAGTAAATTAGCTGAGATAGTTGAGTAAGTATGGACATTTGTGTAAATATAGAAAAACAGCAAGTCCAAAATATTTTCGGTTGGGCGATTTTGCCAATTACCCACCCCCATCTAATTCCCATGATGCCTCAATAAATATTGACTAACCCATTTTTTTCATTAAAATATCCATTTACTCTACCTACTACTAATACCTACATAGAAAACCTTTAGAAATAAATGCATTATTAAGCAAAATATCCTAAGCATTTGTACATTATATTAAAGCAAATCATATCTAGATTTCAATTTGCAAATAATTTCGTTTATAAAACCTGAAATTTGAAGAATTTTTATCCTAATATACTAATATCCTAACCTAATTACATTAATTACTTAAAAAATTCAGACCTCTAGGTCAGAAATTCTCAAAATTTTGATCAAAATTTATTTTAGAGTGAGAAAAATTTATTTAGGGATCAAAATTACATCTTTTGTGCCGAAAACTGGACTATCTAAACTAACCCTAATCTACCCAATCTCTAAAAATGACTCTATTTACTTTTAAAAAACGATATTTTGAGTATTAGATAGTATTTTTAGAAGGATATAGACTAGTAATGATAGCTAATTTTGAAGGCAAATGATGTGTAAACTTTGTCAGCTACATATATCCATTAAGAATTCGATAAATTGATTCTTATCCTCATTCAAAATGGGATTCATTGAAGCAAATCTGACGAATCTAAATGGACTACTCGTAATAATAATATCCCAAATCGATTCATTTGTGTCTCGTATAAAAGTTAGTCAAAGTCACAAGTGATTGTTGCTCTATCTGACCATTTCCCCCCTACTACTGCAGATCTCTTTTATAAATTTAACAAAAAAAGACACATTTTTACGTATTTTTATCTGTCATTCTAGCCAAGTGTACTTGATGATCACAACAAAAACGAGCTTTTAAAAGAGAGAAATTTTTTTACCCGATGAGTTATTTGATCTGTTCAAATATTACTTAACATTTTACTCATGGACAATAGACACCCAAAACTACTTGATATTTGTCTAGAATAAAAATTTCATTTTATAACTAGGTACTAAAAAGCACAAATTTCACCAAAAAGATGCTTATTTTTAATATAAATTTCTTATCAATATATGCAATATCTGTATTTCTAGTAAAAACTACATGTTTGGAATCATCCTTATTTTGGTTGAATTAACCCTATTTTGGGCAAACTTTATCCCTATGTGAAATTAAAACAAATTTTTTTCAAATCCTAACATAACAAAATCTAGCTCAAATCATACAGGGATAAAGTTATACCAAAAATATAGGGATGAATTCAACCAAAATAGGGATAAAATTAAACTTTAGTCAATTATTCTGTATGTATTTCTGAATCAAATTTTATTTTTCAAATTCAAATTACGAGTATAACTGCTTTATTTCCATTCAATGTTTTAATTACCAAAATTTTACGATTTTTTAAAAACAGTTGAGTATAACCTAACCTATCTAAAACTAAAATGCAAACATTTACATTGAATTTGTAATCGATAGAAAATTTTCTAAATACTCATACTGCGTATTTGTATTGACTTTTTATGAAAATATTTGATAAAAATTCTAAAAATTTTACTAAACCTTCCTAAATTACACTCATTTGCATTGAACTTGATAAGATTTGCCTTACAGTACCCTAGTATGAGTATTTTTGAAAATTTTCTGTCGATTGTTTTGGTTGATAGCTATCTTGTGGATGTTACTATTTATATTAAGGCTAATTAGTACATAATTAGTTTATCTACATATTCATAGTGCTGATTGTCATCCATCAGCTTTTTGCATCCACAAGTTAGATATCAACCAGAACAATCGACAGAAAATTTTCCAAAATTCGCTGTAAGGCGAACTTATCAAGTTAGCATAATTTTTGGAAATTTTGTCAAAAATTTTCATAAAAAGTCAATACAAATAGATAGTTGGTAAATATAGTTTCTTGTTATTACTGGATAATGTATATCCTAATCGTAAATACTACTAGGCTTTAATCAACTCACTAGAAGTTGATTATTAATTGTGCGAGCAAAGCAATGAAGATATCACAAGTTG
>JAQIXA010002856.1:0-16034 GCA_034699045.1 Nanhermannia cf. coronata Gr-Ori-00579 | reverse complement strand
ATTCAGGGAGGTCGAATTAGTCTAGGAAAAATTAGTTTGACTTTATATCACTCTTCTGCTATATGGAAATTTTTCCAATACGAGTATACGCATTATAGTCATAGTATATTGTCTAGTCTATGCATTTAAAATTTATTTCAACTCTGAATCATTTTATTTTACAAGTAAGTAGGTAGGTATGAATGAAAATGTTAAATATATTTTATTATTATGTATTTTTTTATTTCTAGGCTGAACGTGTTGAACAGAAGCACTGTGATTTATTTCCAATTGGAAAATCGGCAAACGATGTAAGTTCTTTTTTAATTTTAGCAAGATTTTATATTAGATATATACCTAAAGTAAAATTAGTAGACTCTATTTTTATAGGTATGATTTACCTAAATCTAGTTATATATTTTCATCAAAATATACCTATCGAAGCTATCTTACCTAAAGTCAAATTATTAGGTAGCTTTTAACCCTGGCTTAAAATTGTAATGTGAATCGTAATTTGTCTATTTTAGAGCTATGTGGACGAAGAAGATGAAGAAGATGAGGAAGAGGATGACAATGACGACGAAGAAAGTGAAAGCCACGAGGACGATGATGATGACGAAATTGATATGGAAGTAGATGATCAGGACTCGGCTACATTCTAAAAGATAATTATATATAAACTTGTATATACTCTGACGGTAAATTAGATTAGTGAGCAGTGAAGAGTGAAATTGTGGAATGCTAAGTATTTAAGGGTTTTTACAAGCAAGACTATTTGATTGGAACTAAAAACAATTCTTTATACGTTTGTTTGAGTTTTAATCTCACACTTCTGTTTCTAATGTGAAAAGACACAATAATTTTAGGTAACAAAAGTGATTTGAGTGATTTGAGTGTCAATCATCGATTTGAGGAATAAAACTACCTATATCAGATTTAATATTATACTTATTGTAAAAATGCCAGGAAAAGTAAAAGTGAAGATTGTAGCTGGAAGAGGTAATAAACGAAATTTTATATATTTATCTTTAAAGACCTAGTATTTAATATTAAATTCTATTGTAGATCTTCCAGTAATGGACCGCTCTAATGATACGACTGATGCTTATGTTGAGGTTAAACTGGGAAGTTGTACACACAAGACTGATGTTTGTAGAAAATCATTAAACCCTCTTTGGAACTCGGAATGGTTTTTATTTGAGGTTAGTCTTATCTTTAATAAACTTTTTAATATGTTCTGAATTTAATTCAGTTCTGAAAAACTGATATTGAAATTGAACTCAATCTTACGTTGTTATATTATAGGTACTTTGTATTATATACAAAGTTGAAGCGAGGTCAATATTTGTTTTTTTTCCAGAATTAAGAGATAAATTAAAAATTGGTAGATAAACTACATTTAGAAAGGATTAAGCATAAATAGAAATTGCATAGTTTATAAGTGTACCTATTAATTTATAATGCAATTTAAACATTTAGATGGACGATTTCGAATTACAAGACGAGGTAATTATTTAACTTGATAAAAAGTTAAATGCGATAAAAATGCAAACAATAATGTACTTTTTGTAAATATTTTTAGCCTTTGCAAATTCGGCTAATGGACTATGATACTTATTCTGCTAATGATGCCATTGGAAAAGTTTATTTAGATTTAAGTCCTCTTCTTAATACAACTACAAAAGGTTTCTTAATAACTAAAGGATAATATTTTAAAAGTTTTAAAAATATTATACTTAAAAAATATTTATTATGTGTTTTGTGCTAGAAGGTACTGGAAAACCACTATCAGGTTGGATCCCTGTTTATGATACAATGCATGGTATAAGAGGTGAAGTTAATCTTATCGTCAAAGTGGAGCTATTTTCAGATTTTAATAAGTTTCGTCAATCTTCCTGTGGTGTTAAATTCTTTTTCAGTAAGAATATATTTTCTAAATGCTTAAATTTTAAATTCAACAATTACTTTGTATTTAAAGCACAAGCAATACCGGAAGGATTTTATGCTCATTATATTTATGGATTTGTTGAAGAACTAGTTGTTAATGATGATCCAGAATATCAATGGATTGATAAAATAAGAACGCCTAGGGCCTCAAATGAAGGTAATTTTAACATTTAATCCATTTTTTTGTAAATCATTTCAAATACATACCTTACCTACCTATTTGTATTTACTCGTAAGTTTGCATTTAGTTTACATTTTTTGTTACAAAGTTAATATTAAAAAACTTATTTTTTAAACGAAGCACGTCAAACCCTTTTTTCAAAATTATCTGGCGAATTACAAAGGCGAATAGGTCTTAAAGCTCTTGAATTAGGCGGAAATTCAGTTATTGGGTAAATTATATGATTTAATGGCATTATACTATAATAATTACAATTTTAAGTTAACTTTTCATACTTAATTATTTCTTTTTCTTAACTAGGTATCGTCAGTGTTTTGATCTTGAGGTAATAATAAAGCAACTTTTCTAATTTAACCCTTTGAATCACTTTGAATGCTCCTTGCGTGAACTCCCGCAAAATGGTTTCATTTCTTATGCCATTTTGATTTCTTTCCAAAATTTCATGTAAAGTTAACTTTATAGTTTAACACTATTTATTAGGGAGAATCTGGAATTGTCGTCCGAGGTATTGGAACAGCAGTTTATTTGCGAGCGTTAACTAAGCAGTATGAATCATTAAATTCTCCGAATGAATCGAGAGAGTAAGTAACCAACTTTTTATTCATAAATATTTAGTTTATTTAGTTTTTGACACAAATAACTACTACTTACAAATGAATTTATTTTGGTGTTAATTAGTTTAATTAGTTGTTAAAGTTTGGGTGTTATAATTAATTAATAATGCTCGAAGGTCAATAATATTGATAGTTCATTAATTTTAAACTTAAAATCTTTTAAGTTTGATGTGTTACAATTAATTATGAAGTCACACTTCTTCGTTTTAGTTTTTTGGTTAATTTTTTTGGTAGCGAAGTAACTAATTAAAATTAAATTGATTTATTAAAAAGTTGCAAAATTTTATAAACCAATAAAAGTTAAACTAGTACCATTTTGGGTAAAATTTAATTTCACCTTTTGTTGCCTACCAGTATTATTGTCGTTAATAGCTTTTATGTTATACCTATGTTTATATATGGCTTATTATTTTACCTTTTATTTTCTTTTTTAGTTTTTTCTGTCTCGCGATCTTTTATGCGATCAACCATATTGTGACTATGTTTTTTATTCTTTCCTGGAACTTTACTTTTGTGTGTGATATCTATTTTTTTTGTTTTTGTTACTCTTTTTTTCTCGTTGTGTCATTGTTAATTGGTCCTCTGCAGGTATTACTTAGGATGTGAAGAAAGGAAAAGAGATACTAAAGAATTCGCAGTTCTCGATGATAATGATGATGTTAATATTGCTGCAAATAGTAAGTTGCATAAAAATACCAGATATCCAACAAAGTCATATCCAAGTAGCTGCAATTGCAAAACGTGTCGAAGAAAATGTCGTTCGAAATCTCACAAACAAGCTCACTCGATGACAGATCCTTTAACTAATTATGATGGAAAAGATAATGCTGATAAATGCAAATCTTCAAAATCGCAATTGAGGAAAAAGATGTGCGGAATTGAATCTCAAAGAGCTGCTCAATCTCAGTCTCTATCAACTGACACTAATTCAAATTCTTTTAATTTTAAACCTATTCCTGTCCTTACTTCTTTTTCTTCATCCAAACCCCCTAATGATGGTGAAAGTAGTAATAGTCGTGATCATTTGTGTCTTGGTGGTAGGCCTGATTATTTTAAAGCTATTAATTATAAACCTTTTAGTGCTTTTCCATTGCCAAAAAGTCCCAATGATCTAAGCATGAACAAATCTATATTGCATGAGTCGGTTACATCTGTCGCTTCTTTACCAATTATTGACGCAAATCCTACTTATAAGAATGCTGATATTAAAGAACCTTTAGAATTACATTTACATAGTATCGCGAGCAAATGTTCTACATCTTCTAAAAATGCAAATAAACCTAAAAATATGCATTTTTTGCCATTACAAAACTCAATATTAGGAAGTGCATTATCGCTTCCCTCACTTAGCAAAATTAGTTTGGAGGAAAATATCGGAGGGGGAAGTAAAGGGTCCAAAAAGTTTCCAGGATTTTTTTTCAAAGATTCTTCGGAATCCCCATCAGAGGAGCCTGAAAATTCTTATACTAATTTCTTAGTTGCCAGACGAAGGCAATATGCACGTAAAAAAGAACGGATGTTTTCAAAAGGATCATTGCAAAGGAGGGTTTGTGAAGATCCACTCCTCAACGAAAGTGTGGGTGAAACTGATGATGCCGATGTCGATGCAAAGGGGAAAAATTTAAAGCAAGAGCTGTTAAATTTCTTTTTTCAAAAAAAGCGAAGACAAAGATCAACATCGGAAGAATGTGATGATGATGAGAATAAAATTTTGAACAAAAATGACGATGAAGAGAATAAGAACAGTAATATCGAGCCCTTATTTAGAAGTAAAATGAATACTGAAGAAGAGGATGAGAATGAGCAGTATGAATATAATAAGGGAAGTGAAATGATTTGTCATAGACAGTTATTTAGAGAACAGAGGGTAGTCGCCTTTTCTCTCGGAAGGTTTTTATTCTCATCAAAAAGGAAACGGAAAAGTAAAAAGATAAGAGGCAGAAGGCTAAGAAGATCCATTAGTGAAAGCTATTCAGTTGGAAGTTATAGTTTAACAGAAAGTTTACCATCCATTCGCTCTGAGGTTATTTATTCTCCTGTTGATCGAGCTGAATTTATCGAAGCTCTGGTTACGAACACTACAACAACTACTACCACTTCAGATTCGAACTCGATCATGGATTTTAATGTCAATAGTAAGAAAAGAGAATTTCGGGAACAGAAAGAATGGGGAAATTCTCGTGAAGCTTCCAGTTCTTCAAATTTTACTTCAAATTCAGGAGAAAATGTTCAGCCCTCAGCCGTGATCCCTTCAGCCTCATGCCGCCTCTCCTCTGATACTAGCAATTATGTAGCAAATCCTGCTTCATCCCCATCCTGCTTAACTTACGATTTTTCTAAAACTTTGCAAATTAATACATCTGTTAATACAGTAAATAATCATAATACAATTAATAACATTGATAATGTACTACCTAATACTAGTAACCGTTCTAGCATTATTAACAATAACAATTCAAGTAGTTGTAGTACAACAAGTAGTAGTAATAATGGATTAGGTTTAGCTGTAGGGAATGGGAAAAAAATATTTAAGGGTGATGGTGCAAAGCGGGTTTCTGAAGGGAAGGGGGGAAAGAAAAAATCATCTGGTTTAAAAATATTTGGGGTTGGGAAACATTCTTCTTCCTATCCTTATCGATCCAATCATTCATATTCCTTGACCAAAGTAGTTAATTCTAGCAGTAAAAAGGAACACCATCAGTATAAAAAGAGTATTCCCATTGAATTAGATCTTAATTTAGATTGTACACCCTCAATACCCGAAGAATCTCCCTCTCCTAATATTCCTTCACCACCTTTAGTTGTAATTAGTGATGATCAGCTTAACATAAAAAATACAACTACTTCTACGGATTTTCTTAACATTAGCGCTGTAACCACGAGTGTGTCTTCTACTAATGATCCTTTGTGTGGTTTGGAGTCCAGCACGAGTACTAATCATAAACAACATGTCACTTCGCCAAATTCGTCCCAAATCCTATCAAAATCTATCCATTCGCCAATTAAACAAATATTTCAAACTCCTTTTTCCTCTTATAATTATGCTGCGGGAGCAGCGAATATCCTCAATCGAAGGCAATCTGAATCGGATTTAAGTACACCTCCAAAAGGTAAGGAATTTACCATACCATTGCATAATGTAACTATTATGTTATAGTTCCTAATTTACTTTTATTTTTTGTTGTTTTCCATGAAAAGGGGGAAAGGGAATTTTGGTGTCTGTCCATCGACCAGGTTATTATAAATTACAAACCTTATCATTAATTGATAGAAATATGGAGGTACTAATTTTTTTAATTACTTTTCTAGCATTTAATGCCGAACATTTGACGATGCTCGAATATCCATTTTTGACAATAAAACAATGGCCTCAAGGATTTATTCAGAGTTTGGGTAAATTAAACACAATTATTCTTGTACTACTCTATAATCATGAACTTTGAGTTGAGTCTACGAACAAATAAAATAATTATTAAACTCTTTAAGTAAAGATAAAGTTTGCATTTTGTATTCTTACTTCCATTTGTACTTTGTACATGTCATGTTACTGTACCATTTGATTACAATTTGTAGAATGTAATGTATTAGAATGTGAGAAAATTCTGAGTTGAAAAACCATCCAATTCTAACTTTTTATTAATATATTACGATTAGGCACTTGATTTTTTAAACTTACTGCAACATATAAAATAGCATAGTAATTGGTATGTACTTATAGTAATACCATAGAATGAATGCCTTTTCCATATACTCAAAACAACTTTGAAAACCCATCTTTTGGCCTCTATTTTACATGTGAATTTTAAGTTTGATTTGATGTGGTTTGGAGTGTATTTTGGTTTTCAGAACTGAATTTAGGCTTTATATTTGTTATTTCATAGCAGGTTACATTAAGGATAGGCATATAATTTTGTAATCTATTTTTAAGGTGGTACTGTAACAGCTCGTTCTGTAAAACTACTTGAAAGAATTTCTAATTTGGAAGAACCTGAATCCCGAGATAGTTGGTGGACAGAGATTCGTATGGAAATTCGTTCTCATAGTAGATCCATCGGTTGTAATGTTGTATTGGGTTATGAAGAGAAAACGACAATGTGGTAAAATACGATATATATTACATTTATTTTATAATATCTTTTGATTAATAAGAAAATAATAAGTATTTTACACTCTAATCAAATAATTGTTGTGTAACTCATGTTTCTATTTTTAGTGATGATGTGTGTATTCTAAGTGCTTCTGGAACCGCAGCTCTAATCAATAATAATTATGGTGATATCGGCTTAGATCCTCCCTTTAAGCTGAATGAAAAACCAGGTCGAAATCCGAATAATCAGGAAAATCAGCATATCAATGTAAATTTTAATTGTAAATTCTATTGAAAAATAATTTTAATAAGTAATACTTTTTTAAAGGGACATAAGCTTAATTTAAATAATAATTCGAAATCGAGACATGGCTCAGATGGATCAAATGATACCAATAGTTGTTCACTTTGTCATATTCCATATAATGATGGTATAATATTCTTTATTACAAATATTGAAAAAAAAATCATACTCTTATAAATTATTACCTATTTTCAGGCTCTGTTCCATTTCCAGTCAAAATGACTCGATGTTCTATCTGCAAGTATGTACCATTACTTGTTCAAAAAATTTATTAAATAGATAGATAGATAGATTTAATGATTTTTTAGAATTAGATAATTTTAGGATTTAAATAAAAGAATTTTTCTAATTCTTAATATCAGTAGTATCGAAAGTTTTCTGTTTAAAAACTGATTATTCCAGTTTCATAGTTTTACTTTAATGTATTCGGTAGGTATTCATCATTTTTACTTATGTACCTAGTACCTACACAATACACGTAGCTCCTTTGTTATGTACTCTTTTGATTAAATTCAACTGAAATAATTGCTAGTACTGATTTTTAAAGAGTTTTTGTTTAATTAATTATCTAGATAATTTATCCTTCATCTATTTTTAAAAATATATATAAATCATGAACATAAAAGGTTGGCTTCTTTATAATACTATCCATAAAGATATGGCCGAATATTTGATTTTAAAATGTCTGCAACTTTGCAACATAGAAACTTATTCTATGTTGCAGACATAGACAACATATTCTCCAAATACACTAGATGCTTCGCTTCATTGGCACTGTATATGATTATAGTAATAATGTATGTTAATAGCCTTTTATTATTATTTTCATAGAAAAGGACGAGTTCCTGATTTGCTTATGACAACAGTTGATCTTCCTGCTTATTTTCAAACTGTTGGAAAATGTTGTTTGATTCAAGCTCAAGTATTTAGACAGAAAAAAGATACGAAAGGAGAAGTAAGTCATAATTACATTCAAATAACAAGATGAATTAATTTAAAATACCCAAATCATTTTTAAGGTTAGTGCTAAAGAAGTTTCAGATGTGAGTAATATTTCTCAAATATTTTATCTCCATTAAACCAACTATATCGTAAGAATAAGAACAAATCTAAAAAGATTATTTCTATAAACTTTTCAGTCACTTCCCTTTTTGGAATATGAGCTTCACCGTCGTCTAATAAATAAATTACGTGTACTTGGAATGAATGCTATTTTTGCTCTTGATGTAAGATTCGAACTTTGCTAAATATTAAACGATGTTTTAATATTAATGTTTGCTTTTTAGGTAAATATTTCTTTGGGTGATAAACTTTTAGTAGCAGTTGCAACTGGGACTGCTATATATTTGAGTGCCTTACCTTCTCCACAACTTCCTGTTATAACTGCTGGAAATCTTAAAGCTGATTTACAACGAGTAGCACAATTTCAAAAGATGATTCAGTATGTACTCAATTTTAATTACCTAAACTCCTAGACTGGGAGTCCTAGTATTCTCAATACTAGAAGTAGAACTGTATACCTTTAGGTTTTGATTTTGTGTATCTAGTATCTACCATATAATTATATTGACGATTATTTTTCACTCTTTGAATTAGTGAATCATTTGAGAAAAATCGGGAATTTTACGAACTCACTTCTCAACTTTCAAATGGGGCTAATCCTGCTGATGAAAAAGGAGACACTAGAGATGAATCTGTGGAAGAAGTTACAAATTTTGATTTAGTAGCAGGAAATAAGGACGCTTACGTATTAGAAATTGATGATGCTGAAGATATTGGTTATTATTATTTTTTATATTTGGATTATTTGCAGCTCAATTGGTTAAATTTCAAAAATTTTATTTATAGATATAATTTCTGCATTAATTGAGCAAAATCCTCCGCTGCCAGGTCTTTTTATGAACAATCTTGAGTATGCTCAAGGTTTTAATGACTTTAAGCCAGTTGGTCAACAAATGTTTACTCAAGTGTGGCGATGTAAAGTTCCAACTTTAAATCTTCGACAATTTACTTATCATTTTGACCAAATGATTCGGGTATGTTTATCTTGTATTGTTTATAATCTCTAACCTAATAATGCTTATTATGATTATTATATAAGATATAATGTATACTACCTATATGTACATATGATTTTTTAATGTAGTACTTAAAATTTATTTTTTATTATTTTACAATTTAGTCTGCTCAATTTAAGATGCGACGAATGAAACCCTGTGTTCTTACAAAAATGAAGTTCAGAGTCGAGCTACCAGAGGGTAATTTTATTTTAGGTTTAGCCTCAATTTTACCGCGTTTGTTGTAATTTTATTTTTATTGTAGACGAAATTCAACTTTCTTTGATTGGTAAGAAAATTAATATCATTTTAAAGAGAAAGAAGTTGACGGATTTCAGATTAATTTTTTTTAATTTTTAAAAAAATTATTTAATGCAGGAGTTGCTGTAGGGTTTTCTTTGGAAAGAATTTCTCCTTCTTCGACTAAACGTAATCTTATATTTAATTTAATTTATCTAGTTTGTAAGATTGAATTTTATCTTTTTATTTAATTTTGATTTTAAAGAAGCAATACTAGAAGACCCAGAACTTTTAACGGAAATTGGTGATCAAATGAATGGAAAGCTGCAAGAGATCGAGTCTTTAAAAACAATTTCACCGACCAATCATATTGCCACTACTTCGCTTGGTGTTAGTGTTAGTCCATCCTCAAAAGGTTATATAATTCCTAAAGCACCAACATTTTGTTATCCTGTTTCAACAACTACATTATATCCAACTAGACATTCTTCAAAGGTAAACAATATTTTATTATACATATAAGTATTAGTATACCTAGATATCATACATACATATTATATTACTTTGTAGATATAAAATATAAGTTGCAGTTGCAGTCAATTTATATAGTAGCTCAAATATTTTGCATTTTCTACTAATATCGTATAATTATATATACATAATATATCTAATCTATCGGGTATGCCCAAACTTGTTTAATTCTACGAGTAACAGTTAGTTCTTAAATTAACTAGGTTAAATACTTAAATAAAAAGTTATTTAGAATCTTTTTTCAGTTTTTATTAAGTTTGATAATATCAGTTAAACAGTTAATGCTAGTTAAACCAATGCAATGCTTAATTTTAATGTAAAGAACTGTATTGCTTATGACTCTGTTTATGACTATGACATGACATCATGAACATTTAAATATTTACATTCAATTAGTAATTAGTAGGTACCTAATAGTAACCAGTTCAGTAATCAGCCATTGACTCTTTAAATTAAGTATCACTGTATATATTATATATACGCCTACGATATGATGTTTTCTTCTTTTCTTCTATTATTCTGTTTTAAAAATGTACAAATATAATTAAATTTGGCAATTAAATTAAGATCATATTATTCTGTTTCATTTTAAACTAAATTAGCCTAAAATGACGATTAATACATTTTGCTCAGCTTTGTTTGAAAAATCCGTTTTTGGCTTCAATTTAACTAGTAAACCCTTGTTAAATTAATTGAAGCTAGAACTTTTAGACTTCACATCTTATTAAATACATAGTGGTAAATCATATTCACGAAAAGTGACAAATGCAATACAATCAAATGTAATTTACTATCAGAAAGTGAATTTTAATTTTACATATTGTCTGCAACCTAACCTAGACATAAATTAAAAATGTATAGGTAGATTATATACGTAATACGTAGTACGTACCTATTAACCACTAACTTTAGCTAACCTATATTTATTTTATTTTTCAGAGTTTAACTTCACAAGGAAGATATTCTATCGAAAGGTAAAGACCGATACTAGATATTATTGCTACTTTAATTTAATTATTAAACCTTCTATTTAAAGATATATTGATTAGGTATGAGTTGGTGAAAAGTTTAAACATACTTTTTTTCATTTTGCTTAGATATAGTATTGAAATCACGCCATGTTCTCATATAGCCGGATCGAAAATTAGCAAATATTTGGGAAATCTGAATTTCTTTTTTATTAGAGAAACAACTAGTCTACGAGAGGTAAATTATTTGCAAGAACAATTTTAAGCATTATGCAATGCATGCATTAATATTTTTATTTATTTTAGAACGGAGGTTTAAGTGCTTTTGTCCAAAATTTTATAGCTGGTAAGGTTTATTATTCTTAATTAAAATATTAATGAGTACATAGATATTTACTATTTATACGTACATTAGCATTAATAAAATACTTAAAATAAATTGCAGAAGTGTTAGCCATGATTAGAGCTCATGTTGCAGCCCTTGGTGGAAACGCAATGGTGTCTTATTTTATGACAGAACTAGCACTTCTTCATAATCCACATAAGAATCAAGTAAGATTTTTTCTTCATACAAAAATCAAGCTCTCTCATTTTGTTCTTTTTTCTTGATTTATTTTTTCAACTTTTGTAAATTTATAGGGCCAGATTTTGATTAACGTGGGTGGAGATGCTGTAAATGTAAATTTCTCAAGTTCATCGTAAATTAATTTTGAACGAATTAAACTCCGACATAGTCATAGCCGGCCTATAATATTACCTATATTTATTTAACCTAGTACTTAACTAGTATCTAGCATTAGATACATTATTCTACTCTCATACTAACTTATACTTTATTTATTTATGTACTTAATTTTAAAAATTACATACTAATTACTTTTATTAGTATTACTATTTTTGTAATTTGTATTTTTGACAAGATACTACTTATACTTCATAATAAATTTGTGTCTCTAATTTCTATTCATAGTACATAATATAATATTAACTTAATTAATTTGTATTTATATATATGTATCTATTATATACCTACCTGCTATTATGGATAAGATTGCGAACTTGTACCATCCTACCTAGCTTATAGAATATCATTGGCATTTTTTATAATGCAGATTCTGTAATTTAATTTATTTACCTATCTACTTATTTAAAAAAAATTTAGCTAAAAAATACATTTTGAAATTGAAATATGTTTAGAAAATGAAAAGTACATGTAGGTACTAGGTAGCTAAAATTTTCATTTATATCTTAAGTTACTTGTATTAGTATTATACATTAAAGTTTCACAACAATAAAATTACATATAACGACGTATAGAGAAAATATAAACTTCAATTATGGACACATTTTTTATAATCTAAAATCTATATAAAGGATAAAATAATTTATTTAGGTACTCATTATTAACATATTTAAATTCGCGTCCATTACTTTTGACTTTTGTATACCTAAATATATTTATTATAAAATGCATTTTTAGTAATCTCTCCGAATCTGTTGATTCTGGACACTGACACTGACGATGATGAACTGGAGCAATAGGTTAGGTTTACTAAAGGACAGTTTCAATTAAAAATCTTATAGACTGGATATAAAATTATGACCAAAATCTAGTATTTCAATTCAAAATGAGAGTTGGAGTTGGAGTTGGGTCGAGAACGAGAATCTACTTGGCTAGATAGCGGCTAGCTATGTATCACTTTCACAAGAAAATTTTTTTTCGTTCAATTCAAGTCAAATACATTTTTACAAATACAAATAGCAGGCAGTGGGTTAGATCCTGCAGGCAAAATAGGCACAACAGAGATTTTTAAAAAAACAATTTTTCAATTCAAGAAAAGAAAGAGGCCAAAATTTGGTTTTTTCTCAATTTGAAACTAGTGTACATAGGTACCTATAATAATATTTTTGTAGGTTACTATTTTGATTGGTAATTATTGTGTAAGATTGACCTTTAATTGAGGTGAAGTGGTACATTTTTAACTGTCAAAAGTTTTATAAAATTGCCTTTTAAAATAAAAATATAGTAACCGTCACAGTAGTAGACAGTATATTTATAACAGACAGGTATTTTTTTATAGAAAAGTTTTTCTGAAAACCTAATTTAGGTGTATAAAGGAAGGTGATTAGGTTAATTGTTTTAGAAAATGAGGCGGCGGCCAGGGCTAGGTGCTATACAAGAGCAGAAGGCTGCCCGAGAAAAGTTCAAGGACAAGAGTTCTGCCATCCAGGACAACCTTGTGGGTGAGGTAAATGTCATACTACATTAAAATTGTCATTTAAATTTGATAGTCATTTGGTTCTGAATTACCCGATTATGGTCTCGAATTCCATTTTGAGTGATTTATTTATTGTTACGTTGCTGGATACTGCATATCACTGGCTATTGGATTACTCTTCAATTGACAGTCAAAATCAGGTAACAGGTATTCTACTTTGAGGTTAAAATCTGGTAATTCAGAGCTGAATTAAATATATAAGCAATAATCTAGGTTATATTTTAACTTTACAACTGATATTGGTCTGTATTTTTTATAATATTAGCTTGCTAAACAACTGGACGAGTTTAAAACGAAACTAGAAGAATTTGCTCAAAAACATCGAGATGAAATTAGAAGAGACTCGGCATTTCGAGAACACTTCCAGGAGATGTGTGCGACCATCGGTGTTGATCCTTTAGCCTCGTCCAAAGGTTATTGACCTATAAATACTTTCAATAAGATTAATATAGATTTTTCAATAATTTGATTTGTGATTTAGGTTTTTGGTCTGAACTACTTGGAATGGGATCATTTTACTATGAAATATCTGTACAAGCTGTCGAAATTGTATTGGCCACTGCACAGGTGAATGGAGGAGTGATGACCTTGGGCGAATTAAGAGATCGATTAAATCGAGCACCTAATAGAAGAGATAAGAATCAGCACTCGAAAGTATCTTGGTACGTTGTTTTACTCAGGTCAAAAGTTACAGGTCATTGAACTTTGACTTTTTGAATCTTAAAAAATTAATATCTCAGCATCTATTGGTGCTAGAGACTAATCTAACACATCATTAGAAAGGCCTTAACGAGTACTACAAGATGGCCTAGGTCATTGACCCCAAAGTTTAAAGGTCAAGGGTAAAAAAATTAAAAACTCGAAAACTCGAAAACTTGAAAAAAATTAAAATATTAGGTAGATTCACACGAAAGCGGACTGAAAACCCAAAATCCATCGAATCTACAACCTCTAACCAGGTCGCGAAGCGACCTGTGCAAAAAGATTTTACGTTTTGACCCTTATATGAATTTTGCACCCCCCAAGTGACCCGCACGGTTCCTGTGACTACATTGAGGAGTTATGATTGCTATAGTTTAGGTTAGGTTAGGTTTGTGGTGAAAAAGTGGATCTCATTCGGTATTTTGTATTTTTTAAGTTTTTAATTTTTTGACCCTTGACCTTTTACCTTTTGGGTCAATGACCTAGAGAATCTTGTAGTACTCGTTGAGACCTTTCTAATGATATGTTAGATTAATGTCTAGCTATTATAGAACCGGAGATATGAATTTTCTAATATTTTAAAAGTTGACCTTTGACCTGTAACTTTTGACCTGAGGGTGACCGCCGCGATCTGACTTCAGATTCGGACTCAGGACATGTCAATTAGTCATGTACCACCTTTAGATTGTCAAAATTAGAAAATCCCCTATTGTGAAGTTTTGCCCTACACTTATCTCAATTTTAACATAATAATATATGTATATGTATATACATATACAGATTAATTGAAGTGCATTTTGATAATTTTTCCACTACCCTTGTCCTTGACCGGAAGTTGTAGTTGTCAGTTCGACCTGAGAACTGTGGTCTGGTAGTCTGTGACGTGACAAATTTATTTTTGTTTGAAGTCTAAGCCAGGTCCTAGGTTAGTTAGAAAATGACTCTTTTGTCCCATTTAGAATGACCTACCTACTACCTACCTGTACCTGTCTTTTTTGTCATGCCTTATTATTAAAAATATTATGTATCTGTATAAAGGTACCTTTTTTTATGTACTTTGTGTGTTTTAAAAATAGAAATTTTTTAGAATTGGATTTGGGATTTTTTGACCAATGATTCAGCTCTGAAAAACTGGATATCTGACCCATTTTCATTTAGGACTTTGGAAATTATTATCTTATTTTAAATAATTTTATGACTATTGTCAATATTATCAGAATCAGATATTTGTAAAAGTCGCATTACAAGTTTTTTCATGTATTTTAATTTAGAATTAGTTACTTGCCTAATTAACACATTGTACTAAAGAGTATTTTTAATATTGATTTTTAATAGACTTGAAAATGATGAATAATGACGATTGTTGTCCTGGTCAGCTTGGACAAGGTCCATCAACATCAGCTAATTTTAAATGTACAGAACAAGTACTGGAAACCAATAAAATTCTATACGATAATATTATGAGGAGGTAAGTATACTTACTATTAGCTTTATAAATATTTTAAAATTAGAGTAAGTTGAATTGTAAGTTGAATTGTTATTGAATTGAATATTGTTTTAATTTTTTTAAATATTTTTAATGGTAAAATAATGGTAAATTGACAACTGCTAATTATTAATATTTGTATTAATTAGGTCATTTTTAAGGGGACTGAAGTGTAGCAGAAGAACATTCAAGTGTTATAGTGTTATAATTTATAAAAAAAATATGTGTTCTTAATGATAATTCCTCAATATATTACTTACATATTTACTCAAGAAACATATTTTAAAAATGAGCTTTACTAGGTACCTTATACAATGCAGAATACTTGATACCTACTTATTAAATTAATAAATATGTATTTCAAGCTTAAATTAGTACTCGTAGTACTGATATTTTTGCAAAATATGGAATTATAAATATTTTGTCTATTATTTAAAATAGTTCATAGTTGAGGGTCTTCCCTTTTTTTTAAAAATCCATAGAAAAATTTCGAAATTTTAGGTCGCTGATGGTTCATATATACAGCGCTATCCATAAATCTATGGCGAATTTTTTAATATTTAAAAATTTGCTATTAATTGTAAGAAAAAGAGATAAATATCATATCTATTCGATAAAACAAGTCTTAATCTAATGAAATGCAACATTTTTTATAAATT
>JAQIXA010002855.1:0-16036 GCA_034699045.1 Nanhermannia cf. coronata Gr-Ori-00579 | reverse complement strand
TAAGCTATTTTACGGATCATGTTTATAGTTCTAGTAACTAGTAGGATTAACCATACGTGATGTGATACGTGATTTAGAAATAACAAAAATAGCTCTCGAGATCGAATTCAGAGAATGATTTCGGTTTAAAATGTCAATTTGTGTCAATCCAATTCGAGAGCCTATTTAAATATTTTGATTTTAAAGAATTTTACTACAATTACGAGTAGGTGTACAAAATTACAAATAGGTACATGAAAACTTTCAAAAAACTCTAATAGGCAAACAAACCTAAAACTTTTAAACTAAAATCATTTTGCCTAAAATATACTTATAGATATACTTGCATATGGTCATTGCACTCAAAAGCTGAATTTCAATGATATACTTAACTGATTTTAATTTAAAATTTTAGTTTTTTGATATCAAAATACACCTAATGTCTAAGTCAATGATTTGATAATTCTTTTTGTTACAATACATAAGTAGTTTACTCAAAATTTTTTGCAATTTTTCAATAATTTTTGATATCACAAATAGTAGGGTATAATGTTATTAGTAGTAGCTACAAAATGCAACATTTCTCCAAATAAATAAGGAAAACATAAATTTTTGACAGGGGCTGAATGAATTTCAGTAGAGTAAATCGAAAATTCAGCCAGCACTCGGAAATATAATTCAGAATATTTCGGAAGAGGTGTAGAAAATAGATGAAAACTGAGAAAAGGGGAAGTAAATCTCGAATAATAAATCACAATGTCCATACACTATGTACATACTGTACTGTTATGAAAACAAACATAAATATACACACGCATAAGTACTAGAGAGAGGTTTTTGAATTTTAGACTTGACTTTCGAACCTGAGTTCTGAATTACTTATGGGAAATACCCATATCTGTGAAAAAGCTCATCTCGATTGCCTACTTTTCGTTATTTGAATATTCTAGTAATATATTAGTTAAAGGTGTACTGTAGGTACTAGTACCACTATAGTATGAGTATTTCTGTAAACATTAAATTTCGAGTCAATCGATCAATTCTATTTCACCGTTCAACCGCGATTTCCACTGTCTGTTTGAATAATAGCCTATTAACTTTGTGACTTGACTAAGGTACTATGTAGGTGCCAAACTAAAATATATTTAAACTTATTTACCATACTCATGATAACCATATTTAAAGTGTCAAAACTTATTTAAGCAGGTTAAAATATTGGATTTTGATAAAGATGGACATTTTAAGTTAGGTAGGATACAACTCTCCCTTTGCCATTTTAATTTTGCTTTTTTAAGATACAACTCTCCCTTTGCTTTTTTAAGATTTCGATATTTACCATCTAATTTAGAAATTTTTGACATTTTAGGTAGATAGGAAAGCATTTGACCTAAAATTCTCAAAGATATTTCTAGTTAGTTTTGTTGCGATTATGTATGTATGTACGAGTAGTAAATTCTAGAAAGTAGATGTATTATAGTGATTTGGTAAACCTAAATATATTACACAAAGTTTTGTGGGCTAAAAAATGAAACGAATTAGATTTCATAAGTATCTCCATACTTATGTACTAGTGCTGGATTTTATTTAATACCCCCCAAGACTTGCTCAAATCTGGTCGTACTAAACGCTATAGTAGTACTAGTTACTAGTAGTGAGGTACTACACTAGTGGCAGTAATTCCATTCAAAGTTTCTTTAATTATTATCCATCGTGTATAAAAGTTGTACAACAAAGTTAGAAAAGCATATTTCAACTGTAAAGTATCCTCGAATAACTCTAGATTTAAACTCTTGTAACTAGTAAATTTGAAACTAGAAGAGTAGAGAAAAACTTTTTTGCTAGGTACTTTTCAAAAATTCGAAATACTACCAGAGTACTAGTACAGAGTACAACTAGAGCTAGGAATATATTTTGTAAATAGCAAAAAGAAAAGTATATTTAGCCTTATATGTATCTCAGTGTATGGGAAAAAGGGTCCCAAAGGTCGGTCAAAATACCTCTAGAATGCACAAGCACATACCCCAGTTACTTACACAACTTTGTCCGATTTAACTTCGAATTCGAATCTATTGATATCCCTTGAGGATTTCGAAGGAAATGAAGAAATTCGGTTTTTTCTGGGCTTTTTTTTTACCTAAACCTTTACCTCTCCAGAGTTTTTTTTCAAACCTGGAAATAAGTAGAAAAAATAGAAACTAAAATGTTACTTAACTTTCACTTCGCTTTCAATTTCATTTGATTTGAACCAACAGTAGCAGTGGTAGAACTGACATTGGTTACTTTTTCTCTCAATTTTGTTCTAAGATAAAACAAATAGTAATAGGAGAATTCGTTTTTTATTGAAACTATCAGTAGAGCCAAATAAAAGCAGAGGATGTAATGGTTTTTTTGACTTCCAAATTCGATACTACATGCTCAACATCAAAAATATCGAAATGACTTTTTTGGCATTTTATTCATAAAATAGCAACTATTTTCCTGTACTGATAGGTAGGTACTTTTAAACTTTGCTAAATTTTTTAGCTTCTAATACTCGAATGTCATCGTGGCCTGATTTACAATGACTTAAGCCTACATATAAAGTGACATTTTGAATTTTGAACAAAAATCTCAGGATTTTACCAGATTCTAAATTAGATATATCTAATGCATTGGCTTACATATATGACTATTTCAATCCAATCTGATTGCCAAAATCTGATCAAATCTTGTAGTACATCTCTAAAATAATAATAAATAATTCATTAATGCCTACTACTATGCTATTGCTATAAAAGAATTTAGCTATATTTCTGGGATCCTGATCCTAGTACCTAGACTTGTAGTCGTAGTTGTACTTTAGATTTTAAAATGATATTTTCTCATTTCAGGCATCTTGGATAAGAAGGAAGGACTACGTACTACTTACAGTCGGAATGGGCACTTATAGCAATGATGAAAGATTCATGGTTTCACATAACCGACCAGCCCAGGTAATTTTTGTAAATTTGTTTTGTTTATTATATCAGTAGGTAGGTACGTTATTTTAAGTTACCTATATTTTTTTTATAGAATTGGGAGCTTCACATCAAGAAAGTAAAGAAAGCCGATGAAAGCATTTACGAATGCCAAATCAGTTCTCATCCACCAACTTCAATTTTTGTCAGTTTGAAAATTGTCGGTAAGAATTTGTGTTTAAATGTCCAATTACCTACTCTGTAATATGTAAAGTATCTACTTTTGAAATACTTATATATACTTATTTTCAAATACTGGTACTCGTATGTACCAATAGTTCAAAGTTCTAATTCTATACTAGAAAAACCTATAAATATTATCCTTAAAAAGTGTATTAGAACTAGAATGCGTAAGTTACTTGGAAATCTTCAACTTATGTTCTGATATGAGCATATTTAGTAAATTTTACCATATGAAATAGGTACTGTATTGAGCATAAAATGCAGATAGTAAGATCTAGTTTAAAGACCTTGGGCTTTGAGAATTTTCAAAGTTTATTTTATTTTCCATTTAGAATGAATATAGATTATGTCTCGAAGGCACAACTTCTAATTCTAATGGAGAAAGTATAAAGTAGTAGTAGGTAGTAGGTAGTAAGGAATTTGAATTAACATTATTTTACTTGAGCAAATGTAAAATAAAACAGAAATAAATTGAGATGGATAATATGTAGAGAGTATCTTGAGAATTTAACATCCTATACTATTACTTATCTTTATGACTGGGGATATAGGAATTAGCTCATCGTACCTTATTCTTACTAGTAGTATCTATCATAGTAGTAGTACCTACTACCTACACCAATAAGAATAAGATAATGTATAATCTCAAGGTGCATAAGTAAGAGAGAATATTTAGTTCTAATTCCTTTTACTTTTCGCTCAACTGAATATGAAAATTAAGAGTAGGAAAAGTACTAGTACTTCAGAATAGTTGTAGTATCTGTATCAGTATCAGTATCAGTATAATATGTTGATAGAAATAAAAGGGAAATGAGAATAAAATTGCTTAAAGGCACATTTCAAATTTTAAATCGAGTAGGGGGGAAAAGATACCTTTCTGTCTTAATTTTTGAATATACCTAACCTACTCTTGGAAAGTTTTCAAAATTCAAAATACTTCCCTAAAATTGTCGAATTGTAAATTTTTTTTAAATTGATTGTCGCATATGGAGCTAATTAACCTATGATGGAAGGTTTGGAAATTTTAACTGAGATTTTTCTTTTATGACTTTCACTTATACGAGTAGAAATATAAAAAGATCTCTAGAATGTTTAGAATTTAGAACCTGGCCTTTTTATTAGGTACAAGTACAAATGATCTTTAAATATAGCTTTCGAAAAAGTATAAGGAACTAGATTCAACCCATATACCAATACTTTCTCTGATAGAATTCTTAAATATTTTTTTTGGATAATCATGAGATACTCTTGAGATAATTCAATTTTTTCTCAGAAATGGATTATTTGACCTTTTTATTGGGTATCTAATAAATTTTATGATTCATTTTTTAAAATTTCAGAGGCAAGAGCAGAGATACTTGGAGAACCTGATAAACATGGTAAAATTGAAAATTGAAAATTTTGTCTTAATTATTAGTAATTGCCTATTTTCGATTTTAATTTAGTACGACAAGGTAGTACTTTTGAACTAGTATGCGTTCTAAGGGACAGTACGGAGCCTCCAGTGTATGTATTTTGGTATCACAATGACCGAATGATCAATTATGATAGACTTCGTGGTGTTGTGGTTACATCAGATACTGAAAAGAGCATACTTACTATTCATGATGCCCAAAAAACAGACAATGGAAACTACAGGTTAGTTGGTCAATTTAATTTACCCTTTATTAGTCTCATTTACCTATGATTTTTAATTTGGAATTTCAGTTGTTTTCCATCAAATGCAGCACCAACCTCGATCAATGTGCATATACTGAATGGTAATTAATTTTAAAATTCTCAAAATTTTCCTCTCTACCTACTTGGTCTCGTAGTGTAAACAATTTCCAAATAGAGAGCCCTAATTAAATTGAAATTTGTAACAAATTCGAATTTCTTTTGAAGTCTAGTCTACCAACTAAATTACTAGGTAGGTAGGGTAGGGTGGGTATCAATCAAAACCTTTTGCCTTTTGCTAAAATTTTGCCAATTTTCTCAGAACAGGACTTGTATAAATAAACTAGACCTTTTAGTTAGAAACAGTGTCAAGTGCCATTTCATAATTTACTTTACTATTTATTTTTAATTGAAAAGAACAAAAGATTCAAAGTAGGTACTTGACATAATACATTTTAAATAGTAGTACAGTACACATAGTAGGGTAAGTACCTAGTAGTTTTGTGTATTTTGGTCCCCATTTAAATGTTAAAAGTAAGAAGAATTGCCCATTTTAAAGCTTTTTTGGTAAAATATTAGTTATACATACTTATATTACCAACTACTAGCCCCATAATACTACTATAAGTAGTACAAGTTTGCCGGAAATGGTAAATTTTAATGAACCAGTCCAGATGGACAGGATTTATTTGCATTTTAAGCTATTAAAATTAGAATTTTTAGTAGAGAAAGGCGTATTTTGTGTATTTTATGCATAATATCCTTATTTTCTATATAAAATAAATAAATTTCTGTCAGCTTGACTTAATAATACTGATAGTATAACGAGTTTAAGTACCCAAAACTATAAGTAGAATATTTGTACCCTATATAAGAACTTTATTTCTTTAAAAGTCAAATAGTTTGTTAGGTTTTAGAAGTACTCGTACAATACAAACAGTACATTATTTAATTAAAACTTCCAGTTTTTGTTTAGTTTACAATTTACAAGAGGTTTGACCAAGACCTAAATTTTATTTTAACAGGAAAGTTTTACAGATTTTAAGAGAAAGTAACCAACTATTGTACATAAACCCGTATAAATAAAATGGAGAATAAGAATAAAATGCTCAAGTTGAGTTGAGAATGTCAGATCAAAATGTGAATATTGAATTTAAATATGAATTTTAGCATTTTATACAACGATACAGTTCTAGGTTCATGAATGAATTATTCCTTTTGATTTGATTATCATCAATATCATGTTACAATTCTTTATAAAATATTGATAATTCACATTTAAACTGTATTAGCATTTTTAGACATGGACTTTTCTCCAGGAGAAAGCTGGAGAAAATTCGTGTCAATTTTTGTCACTTGCTTTGCTATCGATTTTTACCACATATATAAACTTTTTAAGGAAAAATATATATTCAGAAAAAAGTAAAACTCAATGTCAAAATTCATAAAAATTCATAAAAATGAAATGGACGGGATAAGTAGACAAGTTTATTACATTTATGGCAATTTTACAGAACCAGCAGAACTTGATATGAATCTACTTATGTATATTTAATTTAATCTGATAGTATAGAACATGAACGGTATAGGAAATGCATATTGCAAATATTTCAAGTGCTATCAAATTCAGATCTTGAAACTTAAAAAAATGCAAAATTCAGCACTTTTCTCCAGTATCAATGCTTTCTAATAGAAAGTGCTAAAAGTAAAAGTAAAACGTGGTATAAATTTTATTGAGATTCAATCTTGATCTTAATCAAATAAGGTTCACAGAGTCTAAAAATTTTAATAGAAGTGAATAGTACATATATGTTCTATAGTAGGGTAGGGTACTTCTATAAAATTTGACCAAATTACATTTTTATAGATCTTATCAAAATCGTATAATTTTTGAAATACTTTCACTCGAGTAAGGGACAATATGACCGAATTTTGAATCGATTTTAAATTTTTTTCTCTTTTTTTTTGTAAAATAGGCGAAAAACCATCGGCGATGCTGCATTCAAGAAACCATTCCAGTCAAATCATCTCACAGCCTTCCCTGACCTTGCTTATCCTCACTTTCTCACTACTTTCTTGGGCAACCTGGCTTTCAAACCTTCCACAAAACCCCTGTACATCATTCCTGATTCAAAAGAAAAGAAAAAAGAAATCACAAGAAGAAGGAGGGGATAAATCTCACAAAAAAACTTCTCTATATACCTACCAAACATCTTTAACTTCTTTGACATGTTCATCAGAAAGTTTAGTTACAATTCAAAGACTATCATCTGACTTTAGTTCGTCAAATTCTACACTCAAATCTAGTTCTACAAGCCCAAAAAACTTTTCTAGACCCAACCGCCAACCCTGCTTAATTATGAGGTGAATTTACTAATTTTTTGTGAAGAAAGTGTTTATAACCTAACCTAAATTAAAGCGACAAAACTGGTTTATTTACCTAAATATAGAAACTGTAAATACATGAATACGAATTACTCATAAAAATATTTTCTATTTGTAAATAGAGATCAAGTACTACTAGTAAGTTACTATCTATAATTAGGGTACTTAAAGTAAGATAATTTAAAGATTTGTGACTACTAATAAGTACTACTCGTAAAATTTCAAGTTTTGTGAGTTAATCTAAACTTCCTAATTGTAAATATTGTAATTTGTAAAATGTAAACTTAGAAAATTTATATTTACTTATCTTAATTATAAACTCATACTCATTAAATTTATGATACAAATATGTGTATACTACAGTAGATTGTAGATTAGACATTTTCTCTTAATTAGGTCATACTCGTACTCATAGTTTGTATAAAACTATAATAAAGTAGTAAATATATGACTAGTTTTTAAAATAAATATTTTAAAATAACCCCATTTAATAGCTCAAATGAGATTTTTGAAAATCAGTGAAGCAAAGTGTGCATGTTTTTTGTGTCAAAATACCCATAAAATAATCAAAAACTACGGAATCGAATGTTTTATGCAAATATTGGGCTTAAAAATAATTTAAACACTATATTCTAACTAAACTAAGGATAAGGATAAGCTAGTCTATTTTCATAAAAAAAAGGTTTAACTTATAGTATGGTTAATGAGAACGAAAGGATTTATAACTGTTGAGAATGTATAAAAATGTATATTAAAAATAATTAAAAAATCCTAGTTAAAAGTATCTAATGATGTAGTAGCACTTTATCTAAGCTATCAATCTAATATTATTTATAAGTAATTAGCTTTCCTAGCTCTAAATAGAATTAAAATAAGATATCTTTAAATGTACAGAATATGAATTTAAATCGATATATAGGGTACCTATACTTATATATACTACATATTTTCTAGATTAAAATGATGCTAATGTCAATGTCATTACTATCTATCTACCTACTATTCTACTATTCTACTACAATTACTACTTTAAAAATTAGTAAAAAATTTTATGATTTGTTTCTCAATTCAAATTACCTATTTATGTTGATTTTTATTCATTATGTAAATGGAGATTTTTGAGTAAAAACTGTGATTTCTTTATGAAAAATATAAACTTATATACCCTACTTATATAGCATATTGTGCATTTACTGTTGTTTCTTAAAAATATGATCATTCATTATTACTATATTCATGGATAAAATACCAACCAATCACTGGTCAACAGAGCTAGACTTACTTTATGAAAATTTTGAACTTTTAAATTTTTGATTCAAACTTTCTACTAGAAACCATGTTTTACATTTTTAAAATCTTTATAATTGCATATAAGAGAAAGCATACTTTCACATATCGTATCAGTTACACATTAATTATATGGAAGTGGAAGTTGGGTACTTGTAGCAAAATTTTCCTTTACCCTACTACAGATATATACATAGTCAATTAGTATAAGTTTGTTTCTCTAAACAAGAGAATTTATAATTTGCTTCAAAAGACCATTAAAACTTAACCACTAATCTACTGATACTGGTTTTGAGCCAGTAAAATTTTCTTTATGGAGATATACAAAGTCGTAAATTTTCTTTATTTACTGGTCTCACTAAAACAAGACACAGGTATTAAAAGTTTCAAAGTATAATTACACAAATATAGGTCTAGTCATTTTAATGAAAATAAACCTTTGATTTTGACCGAAGTAAATCGAGTAATACAGTATGGACATATTTGATATTATACTCGTAACCTCTCTTATACTTCGTACATATAGCCTGTATTTAACAAAAAGTAAAATTCTAAAATTCTATCGAATTTAACTATCTAAAAGTAAAATTTTTCAAATTGTTTATAGAAAATTCAATTCTGATATAGGTACTCGTAAATATAAGATAGGTAAGTAAGTACCTGTATGCAATGTAAGGAAACCTACCTAATTGTATAAAAAGTTCATAATTAAAATGTATTTGGGAAAATTCCGGTGGTGCGGTGTTAAACAAGCCAAAGTAGGTCATGATTGCTGATTGTCCAACAAGAATATTTTTATCAGTAGTTTATTCTAATTGACATAATTGGGAAAAATTGGTGTTTCAGACATTTTTATTTTTATACTTAGGTAGGTAAAAATACTTAAATATTTAGATAAAACTTGATTTATTAGCTAACATTTTGTATCAAAATAGAAATAAACACACATGAACAGTTAGTGACACAAAAAATGATCATTTTAACTCTCTTTAATACGACATTTCAGTAAATACGCGGTTATATTAGGGCTTACACTATGCCCTATATAATTTTCTTTTTGCTATTTATGTAATACAAATTCAAATAACATATCTAACCATATCTACAAAGGTTCTATTTTACAAATATTCATGTTTATTCTCTATTCTATTCTCAATTTCTTTGAATGCATCAAAAAGTTCGAATTTGGAGAAAATAACAAAATTTTATTTTATTTGGGTTGACTTACTAATGGGATAGACGAGAATCGTATAAAACCCATTTTCATTTCCTGTGCCTATCTCAATTCCCAAAAATTCAAACTCAACCATTAATAATTTTGCAAATGCAAATATTTATGTTTATGAAGTTTAGTTAATAAAGTAGAGTAGAAACTAGAAAGAAAGTTTTGAAAAACTCAACATTAGAATTAACATAACATTGTATTACTACTACTATACTAGTAGCAGTAGGATAATAATAATAATACTTCTATTATGAACATTTCGGTTATGTTTTCATTTATTTGATTAAAGAAAATATTGTATTAGTACCCTAGTATATAAAGTAGGTACACGTATTTAAATGGGCATTGTTAGTATAGTACAGAATAGAACTACAATTCTGTAATAAAACCATGTTTTTGCAACTTTTTGGAGGTTATTCAAAAGTCATTGCGATGCAGCTCAAAATTTTGCAATGTATTTTTAATGATTTTCTTTTATGGTTATTTTTGTTGAAGTAATGCAGAGTTAAGTCAATCCTATACCTATACCTATAGTTAGATGCTATTAGAACTACTTACAAGTAGAAAATTCTTGATTAGGATGTAAAATACACAAGTACCACTGATAGTACCTACTATGTACAACATCTCTTATACGGATATTCACAAACTTTTGCTTGTTTTGATCACTTTCCCTAGTAGTTTTCGACTTATCCTAAAAAAAGAAGAAATTATTTCTGGAACTTTCCTAGTGCAAAGTAAAGGAAATTTTAACTATTTCTAAATTTCTAGATTTTGAAGGGATTTCGTGGATAAAAAGATCAGAGTTTCACTCTGTGACAAAAACAAAGCTAGTACAATACATACACATACTATATTCATTGTCACATTTAGTTTCTACTACTTACTTGTATGCTGTAGGTACTTAGGTACCTATAAAACTGCTCGGATTTCTTAACATAAGAAATGAAAACAAAGTAAAACACAAAAACTAAAGAATAGATTTATATCCTGGAGAAAGTTTGGACTTTGAACCTGATCTGATACACACACAAAAAGTACATACGCACTTTTTAGTGTATGGGAATGGGCAGGGTACTACTATTCGTACTTCGTACTTCGTACTGGTAATCATTTATCGAAAAAGACAACTTTTCCTAATTTATCCTTGGAAGGAAATGTCTAATTAGAAATTTCTTTCAAGTAAAACAATAATAGACCTTTGTACCTTCAGTGTAATAAAAGTTCAATTCTAAACTTATTAACTTTTCTACATTACTTTACCATTAATATATTAAGAGCTATGCTTCGTTCTACGTATTTTATTAGGTACTGGTACGATGTACTACAATATTTGATTTAAAAATAAAAATCCAAACACCTACATTTTACTGTACACTACTCTACAACTACAACCGACTACCTGCAATCTTAAAAAATCAATAATCTCAAAAATCTAGAGATAAATCTTATTTTGAGAGATACGAGTTCAGTAGGTTTTTCATATTTTTCTGTAGATCTTGTAAAAGAAAAGTTTGCTTTATGAAATATTTCAAAAAAAGTGGAACTTTTTGAAAACACGGAAGGAAGTAGATGAAGTGTAAAGAGACAAAAGGATTGAAAGATTTATTTATTTATTTTATTATTGCGAATTGGGAAATATTAATAGTAAGTCTAGTACCTTACTAGTAACTAGTCTGAAGGTCTACAGTGCAGTACAGCATAAATACAGTTCAGTACTCATCCTAGTCTTTTCTTTCAAAATTCAAATCTCGTTTTTAGCATTTTAAAATAATATTATGTAGAATAATTGCAAATGGAAACTGCTTCATCTTTTTTAATTAACATTTTTACTTTTAAAAAAGCTCTTAAAATAGATTCTAAAAACAAAATCAAAAAAGTAGACTATGTAATATAATGTTTAATGTTGAATATATAACATTTTAAGACAAATTAACAAATATGACAATAATGGCTTTCTTTTGAATTATTTTACCTTACTAGTATGGCTACAAAAATCCTTTTTACTAATAGTTTTAATTAAAGTGATAGACACTAAACTAGACTCTACTGCTACTGATGCAACTTAAAATGCATTTTTATTTTACTTGAACTTGAAATCCATATAACTGTTGTATCTACGCTTACTAAATGTTTGTTTAAAAATTTAAAATACCTAGATAAGTAGGGTACTTTAATTAGTGAGTATCAGTACTTAAAGATTAGGGTTGGATCAAAAAGTTTCATATCCTAGAAAGTACAAAATTAAATCAAAGAAAAGAGTGAATAGAGATACTCAGAAAGAGGGGGGGATAAGATATGTACAGTATAGAAATACTGTAATGTATTTTCGAATGACAAATTTTAAAACTGAGAAAAGAAAAATTTTATGTAAAAGTAAAAATTTAAGTAAAAGCACTCAAACGAGGATTTGAGTCTCAAGGTTCAATTTCGTAACCCCCTTGAGTGTCTAGTCTCTAGCAAATAAGTATATCCAGCACAAATAGAACAAAAACTAAACCAGCAGTGAGCAGTAACCCATTGTATAAGTATAAGATCAAAATGAACGAAATAATAGAAATTAGTGAATCTGGATTTCTAAAACTGATTCCAACAAGCACCTACTTTTGGATCTTTGTTCTAAAAATTAAAATTAATCAAGAGCTAAAATATTTTTAGTTAGGTACCTATATTCTTAAAATTCGATGATTTTTACACCTATCTATTCTTAATTCTTGACTATAAAAATTTCAGTTTACTTTTACTTGAAAAATAAGACATTTAAAAAAACATGAATTTTGTCATAAAAGTAGCTTTGTGACAGACAATATTTTCTTGAGGTAGGAATCTATTTGCTTGAAAGAAATGTGTTTAATTTCTCCCTTTTTTTACAAAATTTTAAAGAGCTTTTAAATTTTAAATACAGGGTGTTCATTAATTGAATGGACCTACTTTGAATGTGATCAACTCAAAGTCCATCAGCTCGATTTCCATGATATATATCTCATCTCATTCTATAGAGGTTGAACAAACTTAGATATTTGATGTCATAACTTTTGAAACCGTTGAGATACAGATAGAATTTAAGTCAAGTCTCTATTTGGTGTTAAAATGTTATAAAATTATTAAACTTTATGATTACAAGGCCTTGACAATTTAAAAACTCCAATCGCACTGTATTTTTGTCGCCATATTTGAAAAAACGTTAAAATAATCCTAGCGCAGTATTAGCATTACTGCAGGATTATGACATCAAATATATCAAATATTATGTAATATCAATATCTAAGTTCGTTCAACCTCTCTAAATGACATATATGTCATGGAAATCGGGCTTATGGTCTTTGAATTATTCACAATCAAAGTCAATTTAAAAACACCCTGTATATACATATAATATAAATAATATAGTATTTAATTCATTGAAAATTTTTTCAACTGTCGAGTTTGTAGAGGAATTCTTGATTTCAATTTTTTTGGGGAATTTTGATTTCAATTTCCATTGGGGTTCCTCCAGGAAATGGATATTTGACATATGATTCGCTTTTGTTCCAGCCCAATAACAATCCTTCCACTTTTAAATTTGTAATTAGTACTTGAGGTGGATTTTCTTCTCTGATCTGCGAAATAATTTAAAAATAAATTTCAAATTTTGAAGTAAACTAGGGACTAGGATTTAATCAATATACACGCAGTTGATTATTAAAAGTGCGAGCAAAGCGATAAAGATATCAAAAGTTGCCACATTTTACGGGGTCAAAGGAAAGGTCAACTTTCTGGTTAGGTTAAATGGATGTCAAATTCGAAATCTCCGTCATCGATAACCTCTTGAATCACCTAAGTCTCAAGTTATATTATTTTTCGGGTTCAAAAGTCAAACGGATATCAAATTCGGGAGCGTCCTCCTCCTCCTCCGTCACCGAACCGATTACACCTAAAGCCACTTAAACCATTTGATTAACATGGAGAACCCTTAAAGGGACTCCCTGAACGCCAAGGGGGGGGGACAATCTGAAACTTTTGTTAAAATGGCACACTGAGACCCTCTAGGTGTCCTTCATGCCAAGTTTGGTTAAGATCGGTTCATTAGTTATCCTCTGGACAAATAGACAGAAGAACAAAGTTGAATTTGAATAGTAAGGTCTCGCTTCGCTCGCCCAAATAATAATTTAAATTTATTGTTTATAGATATCCTTATCCTATTCATTTAATTACCATTTTAGCATAATATTCACCATTGCTGGTCCTTTTTCTAAGATTTGCTAAAACGGCTTTTACATCAAAACATTTCTGTTCGCATATTTTGAATTTATCCCGAATATCCGAGTCTATCTTCTTGCAACTTCTTCTTGTATGCTTCTTCTTCTTGAATGGACGGGTCCCTGAAGCTGACATCTTCAAATATTCCTTATTCACATCATCGAATGCCTCTAAAATCTAGAATATCCGTATTTGTACATGTACTATTTCCTTCACTCTAACCTTATAGGCGGCGCAATATGTCAACGAAAATATGTTCGCTTCGAGAAAAATGACCAAACCAAAACCAGAAAAAATAAAAATTGTACTGATACCGAATGCATATTATATTTATATATAGTAAATCGACTAGGAGGCTTCCGATTTTGACCGAAAAGTGGTCGCTTGAGCCCAAGGGACATGTCAAATGTCAAGAGCATTATTATGTAGCTGGTAGCTTCAATTTGATAAATAAATTGTAAATAATTTTTATAGCTAATACTGAGGTATTAGAAAGTATTATATTAGAGCATGTGCATTGTGCATATTAATAGTAATGTACATAATATAAAACCACTTTTCGGTCAAATAGATGTCCACCAAATCCAAATCGGAATCTTCGTTAGTCGATTTACCCTATATCACATACGAGCAATCTAATGCCCTATAGCTAAATACCGATTCTGCTCAGTGCCCTATATAACTATAATATCAGTACAATTTTTATTTTTTCTGGTTTTGGAAATATGGTAATTTTTCTCAAAGCAGACATATTTTCTATTTCGCAGACACCCGGCGCCAGTGTCTGCGACAAATCTCGATATATTAATAGTATGAAGTATGAAATGATTATTACCTTCTTTTTGATATGGATAAATTTTTGGATTTCAAGGTTAAGATCTTGATTCAATTTTTCCATTCCTAAAATGTAATCATCCGAACGTCTCAAGTACCTGATTTCTCCGCGAGGGAATCGACGATCGAAATCTGTAACCAGTGCCTTCATACCCAAATTCCATGTTTCACTATTCTCCTTGAAAAGCCTTTCAAATTCCGCCATTTTACTTACAAGCACCGACATCCCTACCTCGTCCTATATTGAAATTTAAACGGTTTTACCCTCGCGAAAGCCCGCACTCTCAACTCTCAGAAGTCTCAGAATACAAGATGATAATTTATATAAATATTAAAAATAGTTTAGGTTTAATAATAGTTCATATTTTATTAAGCCCAAAATATTTGTTTACAGATAGATGTTATGTTGTTTTAATTTTAATAATTTGGAATTTTCTTATTTTCAAAATTTCCAGTCAAATAAACAAGGCAAAACTACATAACAATCGATAGAGCTTAGAGCTCATCGAGCTCTATCAGAATATATGTACATAGTTCAAATAAACGTTGAGCGATTGCGGTTATCCAAAAAATTTATCAAAATTTAAAAAAAAACAAAATAGGTATACATATATATATTTTGTGAATATTTTCAAGCTTCAAACTACTGCTTAATAAAATAGGTGGAATATGATATAATTTTATGAACATAAAAAAGGATTATCCAAATCCAAATTTTTAGATTTTTTCAAATTTTTCCGCCTTCCACTGCACAGGTGAGGAATGAGAAACTCCAAACCAAAGTTTGGTCAAGTCCAAACTCTTATCATTGGGGTTTTCTCACTCTCTGTGTGCCAATTTTGGTCTAAATCCGACCCACAAACGCGCGTAAATATACGTAGACGGACGGACGGACATGATTTGATTTTACAAACACTTACAAATACTTCAATGGTTTTTAAAAATTCTAATTTAACAACTAACTGTATTTACTTACTGTATTATCATTGCCATCTTGGTCTTGGCCACAAGCACCACCACCACCACCTACAGCACCATCTGCATCATCAATCTTTAGTGCCTAAAAATATCAATTTATAACAATTTAATAAAAATAAGCTACTGCTGCTGAAAATTTTATTAAGCTTCTAATTTACTTACTGAAAGATTTATTGAAGCAACTTGATCATCACCATCACCACCACCACCTACAGCACCATCTGCATCATCAATCTTTAGTGCCTAAAAATATCAATTTATAACAATTTAATAA
>JAQIXA010002854.1:0-16036 GCA_034699045.1 Nanhermannia cf. coronata Gr-Ori-00579 | reverse complement strand
CCAATCTACATTTTAGTATAGGTAGTTAAAGTGTAATTTTAATTGGCCTTCTGAGGCATTTGTCACTTTTCAATTTAAAGACCTCTCTGTGTGAAACGTAGAAAAGTTGTAAAATTTTACTCAAACAAACTCGAAATTTTGAGAAATTCAAAGAAAACTCGAGATTGGAAAAATTAGAATAATTGCTTACTTTTGGTAATTCACTTGCGACCATACAGAGGCATATGAAATAATTCTACAAATAATTCAAATTTTTGAAAAAATGTAGTATCATACTACCTATAATATAAATGGTCTTACGGTTGTGCAAAAGATCATTGTAATATACCAAACTGCAGAGACCATTCTCTGCAAAAAAAAATCAAAAATTAGTAAATTTCAATTGAATTTGTCAATTCTCAGATACCCCACAAGCTTTGCAAAGTGTGACGAGGGTTTGCCAAACTGCAAAGAAAATGGTCACATAACCACATCCAATTATGAATCTTAATGGTGGTGTTTTCAATCCGAATTTATTGTATCCATACCTGAAATGATTGACAATTATTAGGATTATTCAAAGCTTTTTAAAATTACTTGAAATTTACCAATCGTGGATGTAACTTTCACCATCATCTTTATCAATTTCACCAGTATTTTCATTTATTGCAATCCCAGCTGTGACAATCAAACCAACACCAGAGACCTAATTTAAATTTTTACACTGAATATTGTAAAATAGCTAATGTTTTATAATAAGAATGATACTACTAATTTCTGATAGAAGAATGTAATTAAAGTGCTCTTTTTAAGATCCTATTTAGAAAAAATGCTCTTATTTAAGATGATCCTATTTATATCTGTAGATTCACGCATTTTCAAGACTATAAAATTTTGAACGTTAAATTTTGAATTTTTCTCTATACCCTCTAATAAATGTTTACAATTTACAAAATTCATTCAGGTATAATGTGATCTTGACCGAATTTAAAGTCTTCTTTTATTAAAGATTCAAAATATTTTTCAAATATGCTTAAGGAATTTTGCATGATATCGATAGGGAATTTGACAAGTTTGTACTGTTATACATAGGGTACTATTTTTGAAGTTTTTTAAAAATGGTAATCAGAATTTTTTTAATTATTGGTATCTATAATAAAGGCATTTCTCAGCCTATAAAGCAGATTTTGTTTTAGATAAAATTAAGAAAAAATATAGAAAATTAAGTTTACTAAATGGCAGAAGTGATAAAATCTTGTCTGATCTATGTAATCCATTATTGTAGTTTAAAAAAGATCAAAAAACGGAATTTTTAACTTTCTTGAAATTCGATTTCTCCGATTAGAAATCGACCAGATCTATTTATCCTAGTCAGATTTCTCGATTTTTCTTATTGGAATTGGAACTAACTAAGGGTATAAGGCAATGTCGTATGCATTTATTTTTCCAGAATTTTTATAGGACAAGAGGCACTTGAGAATAATTTGATATCTTGATAATAAGATCGATATACCTACAATTATATTGATACCTTATGTTTTATCATTTTTTCTATCGTATACACCTGCCTATAAGTTAGTATTTAGATTTAAACTTCAAAAAATCGAAATCGATACAAAATTAATTTAACAAAGTATTGTGAATAATAAGACCCTTGAAACAATTTTCGCTTCGATAATTCCAATCAAAATTATATGTATAGGTGAGTTATGTATATTATAAAAATAGCTCATAATTTATTTATTCTCAATTTCAATTTTATGTATGTTTATGTAGTGTACTGGTACTATTAAAATTTTACAAGTATTTAGACATATTTATTTGAATACACTTTAGGATGATCCTGAATTTCGGTTTCCACTTCCACCACCACCACCTCCACCGCATTTTTTACCACAAAGGCTTTAAAAAATAGATTTATAACTTTATATTTATATCTAATAGTAATTTAAAAATCACCAATTTAAAAGAAGTCCAATGATTATGACAAGACAGCTTAGTCCACACATTCCAAGGAAAAAATCAATCAGGTGATCACCCTGAAATGAATTAGATATAAGAATATAAGCAAATGTTTTAAATAGAGAGTTTTTAATGTTAAAAATTTAAAATACCCCGTTATATCCCTTAGCAAGTATGATAATGACCACGATTCCATAAAACTAAATATGTAATTTAAAATTTTTATTGTTATTATGTATATTACTTAAAAGGACTTGTAAGTATCTATTAAGTTTTTGTATGTCCCTGTCACTTATTCGATTTAGTAAAAATTACATAGGTATAGGTATAGATTTTAGGATTGTAATGTAGTAGGTACTTACGGCCGCAAAAATACTCATGAAAATGTACCAAATCAATTTACATTTCTAAAATTAAAAAATATAGGTAGGGTATCTTGAAAAATGTAATCCTTTTGTAAAATATGGTTTGAGATTTGATATTTACGCCAAAAATCTTCAAAAGGCAGAATAGAGCTTGAAAAACACATCTGATAAAATAAATTAGTTAATTAATTATTGAATTTTAGTCTTCATAAAAAACTTACACGACCAGACATATAATGGCAATGACAAATATATAATCCTTATTGATTTTGATCACTTTGCCATCATCACCAATTGAGGTTGAGTTATCCACTCGGAAAAGCATGTTGGGATGTTGGACTAGAAAAATTATAAGTGAAGTATAATTAATTAATTAGGTACGAGACATAATCATAATTTAGTGTAGAGAATTTAAAGTCAAATTTTCGGTACAAGTATTCTGTAGTACATACAGTACCTACCCCTACCCTACTGATACTTGTCAATTTTGTATAAATATCTAATAGGTAGATCAAGTTAAGTATGATATTGTATCAAAATTTTGAAAATTTTAAATTTTGCAAAGTTTTTTGCAAAGTTTTTGAAAGTTTCCAAGTTTAAACAGATAAAATCAAGCTTACTACTTATGATTCTCAACATTTTTAGCTAATTATTTCTAAAATATTTAAATAATGTCTATAATATTTAAGCATACAATCATTGGCCATGTCATTTTTAAATGGATCACTTCGACTCAAATTGTTAGGATTCGTGTTGTTGTTGAAGTTGCTGTTCGCTTGGTCCTTAGCATAATCCTTGGCAAACTCATCAGCGGTTTTATTCAAGGCAGCAGGTTTATATTTATCAATCAGCCAGGCAGAAAGTACGAACAAGATTGCAGCCAAACCCTATCAAAATTTAGATACTTTAAAATTATTTAAAATTCCCACTTCTTAAAATGATAAACTTACGATAAAGATCAGGCTGATTAGCAAATTGAAAAGGCATTGCGCGCATCCCATTTTAGAGAAACAATTTAGAAGAAACTTACTACGAGTAATAATATGCTTGCATATACTTGAATTTAGGTCAGAAGGCCATACAATTTAAGAATTCACTTCACAAATTTTTAAAAATCTATTCGACTTAAATATTTTAATAACTATGGATAAAAACGGTGAAACGATTCGGCTTTGAAATATCAACAACATCCATCTAGACATAGACCAAAATAAGATTTATTTTAGAGTCTTTGCAATTGAAATATTTAAGACTTTATTTGGATATGGGTAGGTATATTAATTTACAAAATAATTTTAATATAGGTACACACATGAACTAGTTTAAATTTTACTTATTACATTATGTAATATGCACTATTAATTTAGAGAAATAAAATTTTGAGTATCATTTCACATTTCTAACATTTTCCCTTCTCAACAATAAGGACGGCAATGATAATGATAAGGATCCCACAAAAGTTGACACCGGTAAGTCCAAGGAAAGCATCAATTTTATCATCTTCTTTCTAAAATAAAGAAAAATAAAGAAATCAAGTACAAGATTTAAAATATCATATTAAAAAAATTTGAAATCTGTATTTTAATACAGATATTGTTAAACTTGAACTACTCTATAATAGTGTAAAATAAGTCAAGGGGTCGAGGAGAAAGTCTAAAATCTAGAGACTTTCTTTTATGAATTTTTTAACATTAACATTAACATGTACACTGTAAAGGGACGTTTTTTATAGAGAAGTGTGACTGTTTTTAAGAAGAGAAGTTTCTTACAAATCGAACTTGTCCAACCCTTCCAGAGGAATGACAGCAATCAAACATCAATGCAAAGCAGACAATGTATACAATACAGCAAATAGCAAGAACGACGTACCAGGCTATTTTATTCATCACCTAAAATGCAAAATACAATAAATTCAATTATACCCTACCTATACTGTACTGTAGATTAAGCTAGCTTAGAAATAATTCGATTTTTTTAAAATTTGGAAAGTCTAGTCTGGTTTGAAATCTGCTATCCGGTGAATCAGTTTTTACTAATATTTTGACCTGAACTTTTTTACTCTGTTTGAGAATATCTTGGTCATCTTTAGATATTCTCAAATCCTAATTGAATTTATCCCATTAAGTAATATGAAAACAGATAAATATTGCATCCTGGTTCATCGGATATCAGACGTGGTCATTTCAAAAACGCCCCAAACTATCCTTAATTTACTACCCTACCAATTAGTAAACTGATATTTCTGTTAATTAATAATCGTATTTTAAAGGGCAATATAAAAAATATTTGAAAAATTTGAAATTTTTGAAGGTATTGATACTTTTAATGTAGATGTAGATATATGAACCTTACCTTAGCTATAGCACATGCACAAAGAACTCTATAAATTACAATATAAAGCAATTTACAAATTGATAACAACTATTTGGATAATTTTGTTTTATTAATTATTATTAGTAATTAGTACCTACTTACATTTGAACGACAGCAAAGCACAAGGCGGCACAAGAACTTGCCAGTGGTTTCTCGAAGCGAAAAGTTGGACCATAACCTCCAAATGTTTTCTGATCTTTAAATAAGTCGATTGTAAATCCACAGGCTATGATAAGCCCAACAGCCAAAATCTACAAATTACCAGATAATATTAGAAATGACATTTGAATCATTAGTATTAGGTATATGTATATCATTCTATAATAAATTTGTAACTTGAACTTACGAGAAGGATACAGTTGACTATAAGATTATGATCGGCCATGATTTGGATTTAGTGAAAGTGCTTCAGTAGAAGTCAGCAAAAAATTAATCTAGGTACAAACAACGGGTAATCCAATTTTGCAAAATATCAAATAAATCTTACTTTCGTCAGATTTCAAATTCAAATCCATAATCGATTTTTAAAGAATCTGTAACCTAAGTAGTTATAACCTACATATAGGTTATAACCTAAGTAGATGAGTTCTAATCTTGAAAATCTACTGATCGTGAGATTATAATCGCTCTCAAAAGACTTCATTCCATGTATCTATTTTATCTTGAACAAATCCAATCTTAATAAATCTAGGATAGGGTATGATAATTGATAAGATAATCCATACATATTTTATAATTAAAATCTTGTTAAAAATATAATCTACTGTTTTAATATCAATTTCTAACAAAAACCTTTTTTGTGATTGATTTTGATTATTGTAAATAATATGATAACAAAATTGTCTATTAGTTATATTGACTATAATTCTTGTATTATATAGGTTATTAGGCTGAATAGACTAAATTATAATTAATTTTCTTCCTAAATGTGATACAATATTCAAAATTTCTTGATCGATTCGATTGGTAGATTAAGTACACTTAGGTTATACTGTAATTGAGCCCTTTTCAGACGACATATTACCTACTTATCTGTATCTTTAGTATAATTTTATTAAATTCATAAATATATCATATCTAACCATTCTCTATAATGATTCTTTGTATTTATTCAATCCATATTCAGACAAATTAATCAATTAAACTTGTACTAAGCAAATGGTCATTTGCATACTCAAAAAGATATAAATATAACCCAAAATACACTCACCTACTTTTTCAACAGAAAAAAAATCTCGAAAATAAAATGTTCAAACAATTACCATTAATCCTAATTTGTATTATTTATTTCCATCCAGTATTCTCAGACCTGAATCATAAGCATTCATACAGGGTAAAAATCCTAGAATTTTAAAATTTCAGTTCAAAATATACTTTATCTTTTATACTCGTAGGTTAGACATGTTCGTGCAAATTCGGTAAATACATTGTAATTTTCAAAAATAATTTGAAGGATTTGAGATATTTTTTTCAGGATCTTGAAGTGATTTTGAATCCAGGTCCGATGATAGCTCCTAGTTTGATAGTTGGGAATTTTGTCGACTCAAAAGTGAATATTGAAGATGCAATCCTTGAGGAATTGGGATTAGCAACTAATAATTATGGAAATTTATCACAATATATTTCAACTACACCTGGTGAATTTGATGCTGAAATTGAACTCGATGTAGATGCTGAAAATGAACTTGAACCTGATGAAGAAATTCCAGAAACTTCAACTTCAACTACAACTACTACATCCACTCAAAGCCCCACAACTTTAATTCCTGACGATGAAATGGATGAGTTTATGCAAAATATGAAAGTCCCAGATGTCAATATGACCGAAATAAAGATGGCAATGGGGAGATCGGCTCAAAATTTTGAGGATAATTTTTCGAGCGAAGAAATTTCGGGGTTTCTTGATGAAGAGGAGAATGAAATTGTTGATGATGATTCTTTTTTTCAAACAAATGATCCGAATGATCCTGATACTCCTTGCCGTATAAAGTACTGATAGGCTTCAAAAATAGCATTTTTTCTGAAATTCTAAACAAAAAATTAGAGTAGATTTAAATTCTACTAAAAATACCAAAACTTTTACAAAAAATTTGATATTAGTGGACCAGTTTTCAAAGAATTTTTTGAAAACTTTAAAAAAAACCATTTTTAAGACTACTTTGAAGTGTTATTGATGTTTAATTTTCTAAAATTTTAGATTGAACGATACATCCGGTTCATTTATCATGAATTTTTCCCAAGATTGTACAATTTTACTCACAACACCTCAGCTAAATTCCCGACTTGTTCTTCACTGCGAAAATATACGTTTGGCGAACTGTTCTTCAGATAGGGATTCACTTATTGTCAATGTTAATGGGGATTTGAAATTTGGACGAAATTCATACGTAATTTCCATACAGATTTCTAAAAGTATTTCTCCTACATTTTTTTTTGCATTTCAGTTTTATTGTGGACCTAATTCTCAAGTCCGTGCCACCTCAATAAAGCAGAAAATTTCTTTGAGGATTCGAAGGACAAATTATTTGAAAAAAAGACCACTGTATCAGTGCAGTTTTGCATCAAGAACGTACAAAAAGATTAAACTTAATTACTCAAAATTAGTTCTTTTAAAAGTTTTAAATCTAGGCAAAGGTTCTTTTTTCCAAATCTTTCACAAATCCCTGGATCTGCTAATCAAAGAACAAATACTCAAACTTCATGTGGACGAATCGGTAGAGTTTCAAAGGTAAATTTTCGAAAAAAAAGTTTTTCAATGTTTCTAAATTACAACTTCAAAAAGTCCTAAAATATACAGAAATTTTTTAAAATCTATGTACATAGATAGTAGGCGGTCGTCGAGTTCCTCAAGGACTATTTCCTTGGATGGCCCAGGCATGTTTAATCTCAATATAAATTACTTTAAATGGATTTATAATTTATTCAAATAGTTAGATATTACTCGAGTCGACGGGTAAAGTACCATAAATACTCTAAAATAATTAAAGATAGAATGCATCTTAAAATTTTAAAATCTCTTTTGTAGAACTCATACAGCATGTTCAGGGTAAAGTTTTGCAGAATTTTGATCATCTTTTATCTTACTGATATTAAAACTTGAAATTTTTAGGAGCATCATTTCAGAAAATTATATTTTAACAGCAGCTCACTGTAAGAAGCAAAGTTCATTGTTTATAAATTAAGAATCTGAATACGATTCCATTTTCATTAGTATAACAAAATTTTAGGTCTTAAAAACTCAGAGTCTATAAGTGTATTTATGGGAGGCACTGATAGGAGAGAATTTACTGGATCAGAAGTAATTTTTTCTTTAAAACAAGTAAACTTGTAATAATATATTAAAATTTCAGGTTACAGTTCAGGTACACAAATAAAACTTCGAAATAGGAACTGTCTAATGTTTTGAATTTTGAAAAAAAAGGCCGAAAAATATATCTTACATCGACTTTGGAATACTCGTACCTTAGCAGCCGACTTAGCTCTCATCAAACTAACAGAACCGGTTACTTTTACCCAAGAAATTTCACCAATTTGTCTACTACCAAAAGCTATGAAAGGTACCTTTATAAACCTCCTAGATAGATTTTAATTTTAACAAATTTTTGTAATTTTCCAATTGATTTACTCAGATGAAAATTGGGAAGGTAAGATTGGGGTTGGAGCAGGCTGGGGTCGACTTGAAACCAAAGTATGACACTTATATAATTAGCAATATGTCCAAAATCTTATTTAGAATTTAAGGAACCTGCTCCAAGACAATTGTATCGAGTTAGATTGCCTTTTTTGCCACAAAGACGATGCGCCCGGATATATAGAAGATATTTCAATTCTGAGTCTATGATGTGCACTGATTCTAATTTCAAAGTATGTATTGTATACCTAATAAATAATTCAAGTACCCTACCTATTAGCGTTTAAAAAATTAAGTATAATCCCAACTTCATATTAATGTACCATGTATCTACTAAAAATAGGCTGCAATTTGTTACGGCGACAGTGGAGGACCATTAATGTACAAAAAAAGTGAAAAAGTTTACCAGGTACATTATAAAATAAATTATTCTACCTTATATTAATATGATCTAAAAACCTACTGCTATTTTTAAGCTGGGAATTGCTTCATTTTCTTTATCCAAAATCTGTGGAGAAAGCCCAGACGTAATGATTGATTATAATTTAATATGATAGTATAAATATGATAGCTAAATATAATACTATTTAAATATACTAGGTATTTACAAATGTAGGCGAGTTCGAGACTTGGATTAGATCGAGAATAGAATCAAATTATTATTAACACGAAAACCTAATTAATATTTATATAATATAAAAGTGTAGTTAAATAGGTATGTATGCTTGCTGTTGAGAACTAAATGAATTATTTATATATCGAGTGATTGTTTTTCAACACAAACTAAATTGGAACCTAGTCAATCAATTGTTCTATTCTTTAGATTGACCTAAAATTAAAATGGAATAAAATACTCGTATAAAAGTACATATTAATATTTATAAAAATGGGTAAGTTAGGTCACATTTACAATATCATTTATTTAAAATAATTTTTAAAAACGGTAGATAATAGTATAGGTACATAAAATATCGAATTAAAGGTTCCAGTTCCAAGTTTCTTAAATATTTCTTAAATAAATATTGACAGAATTTGCAATTAATTTGCAAAAAAAAGTTGTAAAAAGTATGAAATATGAATTATGTATTAATAATAATAAAGAGAAATATAAATAATTATAATTATATATCAGAATATCTGAAATTAACATAACTATAACTAAAGATTTAATTAAATGTTTTTGTGAATAGTTTTACGATAATTGATAATATGACCAAAAAATATGAAAATATGCGGTAATAGTAAAAGGTAGTAAAAAAATTAAAAAACCAGAATAACATCTGTACTTACAATCACTTTGTCTTCTTAGGCAAAAATGCTTGAATAAAAAGTCGATCAGCGAATGGACTCTTGTAATTAATTCCACACTGTTCATAAATCATCAAAGGAATGCCCAAATTCACAAGAAAATATTTGCAAAAATTTCCAGCTCCAACTGATTTACCCTCATTGGCCGAATTTCTTAAAATATCAAAATGAATGTCTAGTGGGAGACATGAAGTTACTAAATAGGTCCGAGAATTCGTTGAATTATCGGCTAATTCCTCTGAAATCGTTCCATCATAGTCAATGAGAATTTGATTTAATGATCTAATTGAAAAATATGAAAATGGTTGTGGTGATAAAGTATTTGTTCCATTGATAAACAAGTCAAAGCTGATGATTTGGTCAGATGCGCGTTTAAGATCTATATGAAATGAAAGTAAGTAAAATGTAGTTAGATAATTAAATGCAAAATTAAATCATGTACAAAAAAGTACCAGCAATTAATTCTTGTTCAGAATAATAAATATGATTTCCAGTAAGTCTATAAAGATTTTCTTCTTTCTCTATTCTTGACAATGAAGCATCATCACATATGCTGTCGACTGGAAACTAAAAAATAACAAAAAATATTTATAAATTAGCTTACTTAAAAGAATAGTTAACTTGAGAAAACTTACTAATATCACAAATGTTTTGACCCCAAGTGACGACAAAATACGTCCTAGAAAAAAAGAAAAAATGCAAAATTAAAATGTACAATAAAATACCTTTAACTTTATAAAAATGATCATATTTATTACCTGCACATAATGAAACATTTGCCTGCCAATGAGATTGATAAGAAACAGCAATAAGTACTTTTGGACGATCCGAATCAGGCCTTTCTGGTGAAAGTCTAAAAAAATATAGGTATTTATTTAAAATGAAAGTAATGATGGTCTCTACAAAAAAATATTAAATATTTCTACTATTTTTAAATATAATTTAAAACAAATTTTAAATCACTACCTATAAGCTTCGCAAGATAACTGGATAGCTATTTGTGATATAGCTCGGCCCATGACTTCAACTAACCTAAAAAATACAAGAAATTTTAGTATAATATAATAAGATTAGTAAAAATACTAATCATTTAAATAGTAAAATTAATTAGGTACTTTTCATAGGTAAGCCCTGCAGAATGTGAAGTATTTAAAAGCGCTTTCCGACAATAAAAATTTACTGTTGGTATCAAAATACCTTGATCAGTAATAAAATTCTATAGAAGAGAAATGTAATTTTTAGTCAACATAAAACATTATTTATTAAAAATATATACCTATTAGGTATTTATTTTAACTTACATATCCTTCTTGTCCTTTGTTTGATTCCAATGATATTTTGATAGATTCAATTTTCCTTTCACTCTTCAGAGTTGTATGTTCATTTGGATTTTTGGATAATAATTTCTTTTCAAGAATTTTATGAGCTTCGATTAAATTTTTTGGCGAATTAATTCCTTTGGCTTTACGATGAACATCTAGTGCATATGAATCTCCTTTGTCCTGACGTTCAACTGGAACTAAAATGTATAAAAAATTTGTATATGTCGTCAATCGAAAAAGTATACAAGATAATTATGTTCTTACGTTTCTCAAATTGCATATTATTTTCTTCAAAATCAAAATCACCAGCATTTTGTATTTCATTTGTGGACATTTCAGAAAAAGTCTTCTCTTCATTATTATTATGATGATTATGCTTTCTACTATTTTGTTGGTTATTGTTGTTAATTGACTTTTGCATCTGATTTGGGCTATGGGCATTCAAATTATTTTTCGTATTTTTTGGCTGGACACATTTAAATGCACCAGCACCAGTTTGACCAAATCCACTCAATAATAATGAACCAGTAGGTTCAATTTCATTCTTTTTCTTATCAGCTGTATGAGTGTCCATAATCATTAAATAAGGATCAGATGCTTTCGCAAGTTTTTGATACTCCTGTTGATGGATAACATTCATTTGCGGGCTCACTGTTGAATTTATTGAATTATTTTTAAAAGAAAGAAATACAAAAATGACTTAAATTTTACCTGTTTGGCAAGCCTTCACAATGAAATCTTCGAAAGTAGAAGCAGTGTAGATTACCTTTGGTGATTGAGATTGAGGAGGCTTCATCATAGCTGCTTCATATGAAGGTAATGAACCATTTATTTTCCTATTATTTTCCAGTTGTCGATTCTCATTTGTTTTAAATATTGACACAGGTACTGATATAGGCATTGAAGTCTTACTATTAAGATTATTATAGGTAGAATTTGCAGACTCTTCAAAACCGCTCGCTTCTTCATCACGTTTTGCGACAACCTCTATATCGATAATACATTCTGACCTAAAAATGAAATAAAAGTAGGCATAAAATAACTTTACATTTACTAACCTACTAAATATATAATGGCAGGCATTATTAAAGGCCCATATAGACAAAGACTAAAATAATTTTGAATTTTGACATACTTGACAGTATAACCATCAGGAACTGAACAATTATTCACCTTAAAAAATAAATTAGATTAGATAATGCATTTGTATTTGTATGAATTAAAAAAGATAGTTAATAGTTTCTAATATACATATATTCATCCAGATCTGAAAAATCTACATTTTGTTCTAATCCGTACAATTTACTTAGGTATAATATTAAAAAGAGTAAAAATTTAATTTTTCAGAGATAAATAAATATATGAAGAATGTAATAGAATAAATAGGTGGGTTACCTTTGCATTTTCTAAAACCAACATAGAATTACTATTCATCAATTTACGGACTCGTCCAATCACCGTGTCAAATTGATCATCTGGCTTACGTCCCAGTTGCTCAATTTGTGACAGTTTCTTCTTAATGAGGACGACACAACCGGTAAATTGGTCAGGGTCAGGACCTTCATCTTCACGGGTACTGCTGGATTTTGATTTAGATTTAGCTGCCATCAGGATTACATCAACATCAACCTTTCTTGACCTTTTCTCTCCAGTCAAAGCCAAACTTCAATTTTATTACTCTTATTAGATAATAATTGTAAATAGGCAAGTATATATAGGTAGTATCCAGTACCTAGAAAAATATCAAAAGTTTGGCAATTAGTATATATCTAGTTAAAAAATTCATAAAAAATGCTTAAAATTGACATCAGCATGACATTTGCTTAGCATATTCATATAATTCATAAAATTATTTTATGTTACTTATTTTATTTACCTTACCTTTGTTTAGAAGTTTAGATTTAGAATAAACTTTCTCTATGCTTAAGTTGAACTTTGAGGTTCTGATCTACCTACTTGACCCTTAAAAAGTTGACCTTTTTCGTCCACTAAATTGACATTCTTAAAACTACTTAGGTATTCTAATTTAATTGTTATAATATTTAATTTTTAAAAATAAAAAAATACCTACAAAAAAAATATTGTTCACTTGATGTTTTTTTGAAGGGTAGATTTTAAATTTTTTTGCCAAAATCGACTAATTTTAGATTTCGAACAAACGTTTATTTACGCTTACCTTTTTTGCGAATTGACAGCATAGCTTAGGCCGAGCTTTAGTTTTTTCGAGCTGAATAATACCTGAATAGGCCTTTTACTTATTTAGTATATTAATCAATGTTAAAAATTTAAAATCATAATGTTACTCAAATGCAATGGTACTATAAAAGTGTACATAATCATAATCGATAATTTAACATCGACCGAATTCTTATTTCAAACTCGTTTTTAAAATTTAATATGCCCTTCCTTTTAGAGACATTTACCTTTAGGTATATTTACATAGATATTGTAAAAAAGAATAGAAAATTAGAGAAAATAGAGAAAAATTATTAGAAATTAGAAATTAGAGAAAAAATTATTACTTACTTAGGTATTACATAGGTGTATTACGCTTTTATGTATTAGTATTTCGTTTAGATTAGGACATACTTTTGTATTGTATACTCCAGCTTTTATTAGAAATTATCATTAATTCTTAGATATAATGTTATGTATAATGTTATGTATTTTATTAAATGGAATTATTATTTATAAAGCTTAGGTATTTATGCAATGGTAGCAAAATAAGATATCTTTTTAGACCGAAATTTTGAGTATGTGTTGTCAAAAACCAGCAAATCTAAGATTTGAAAAAGAAAATTAGGATCAATCAATGAGCTTAATTAATTTTAGTTACATACAAGTTCCAGGCTTTCTACAAACGATAGATCCTGTATATTCTCTCAGATGTGAATCCACACGTTCTAGGCCGATTATTTCTTTACTCTCGAAAAGAACCGAGAAGCCAATATCATATGAATCAGTTTTGAATATCCAACTAGAAAAAATTCAATTCAATTCAATTCTACAATATAATTGCATATAAAATTCATTCTTTCGGTTTTCCAGAGCTGAATTCATTGAATATATGTATACTTAAAGGTAATTGAAGTTACTTTATTGTCTTATTAGCCTTATCAATTATAAAATTTAGCTCGAGCTTTTCATTCCCCTCGACTTGTATTGTGATCAATTTTCCAGAATCAACTTTGGGTAAAGCAGTTGGAATCAGGCTTAAACTTTGTTCTTTTTGCTAAAAAAAAGGCCAGAAATATGTACATAAACTGTTACAGCAAAAATCTCTCTATAACGTTCGTTTATATAATGTCACTATCATTCTAAACTCAGTAGAGTCGCTTAAGAATTTTCAGAAACTTCTGACTAAAAAAATTCCAGTTTCTTCTAAATGAATCTTAAAATAACGTTATAGAGAGACTCTTTTGTATTATTTAGTAGTACTTACTTTAACACCTCCATATTTAGGAGAAATGTAATTAGACGGTATAGCCTTCAAAAGTGCTGTTTTCCATTTGGGCGAATTTGATCCAAATATTTGAACTTTGGATAAGGTCCGAGTTGATACAAAAGGTTTGATTAGGCCGAATAATATCGTAAATATTCTAGGAGCTTAAATACACATTAGGTATATAATTTAAAAAGGTATTTTAACTTTTGAAATATATTAAAATTACCATTAATTATGTAGCAGGCCTTGAATATTTTAAAAAATTAATTAGTTAAATGAAATTTTTAAAAAAATATTCTTCAACCTTCATGCTTTCAGGATGATTTTGTTCAAAATGCTTTGTTCCCTCGATCATCGCCTCTATAGCTATAAATCAGTTTAAAATTAAATAAATTTAAAATTATTAGATGATTAATTATTTAACCATCTTTGCTGGTAATTTGTCCAAGAGAAAGGTGGTCAAAATCAAAAATAACAATTTCTTGATCAAAAATCTGCTTTGATTTATGTTTTTTGTGAAATTCATCCACAGACTCGTACATTTGCTAGGTATAAAAAATCAGATTACAAAAGTTCAAGGTAAAAAGTGAGCATTAGCATTATCAAAATGATAATTACATCACAATATTTTAAGTAAGTGTCCTTTTCACCATTCTCAGCCACTGTCTTCACATCCCAAGTACCCAAAGGGATCATTAAAACTAAAAATAAAATTTAAAACTCCAAGTAAAGTTTAAGAATTCTTTACATAATTGATTAAGTAAATATATCAGTAAGGTACTTGGTGCACCAACTCCATCAGTCCCAATTATTTCATATTTATAATTGTCAATGAAATGTTTGGGGGGTCTCCAATTCATTATATTGTCCATTTGGTTAATTCTTCGCCAGTCAAGATTCTATAAGGTCAATTTCGTAAATTTTTAGATAGTACTTACTTAAGATTTAGAACTTTTAAATATACAAGTAATTTATTATTACAGAATACAATACGAGTAGGTACTTATACATACATTAATAAGAAAGTCAAATAAAAGTAAATATTTTTAAATACCTTTCGAAGCATTTCACCGGCCTTGAACAAATCATGATCTCGAGCTAGTAATATTTAAAAAACCATTTTTGAAATACATAATATTTTGATTCAATTTTTCTAACAACAGTATTTGAATGCGTATGTGTATGTATCTATTAATCAAAAGATTTTGATCGATGAGTATTTGCCCTATTTGTATTGTTGTTTTTTTTGAACTTCTTTGTTCAAAAAAGGTTAAACACCCTTCTGAATTTTCAAGCCTAAAGTCCAAAGTAACTTTTGAGACATTTTGTACCTACCCTATATTTCACAAATACAAATAAGTAAGGTTCATTCAAAATGGAAATCTGAGCTAATGTAATTAATAATTCAATCTCAATTATCTCATTTCATTACCTATCTTTTATGAAATTTCAAATCCTAATTTACCAAACTTGAACTACTTTGCATTGATTAAAAAACGATAGATTTGGTATATAAATGAATGTAGGTATATATAGGTATTATACATACCAATGCAATATTGTTATTATGAAGTGGGTGATAAGAAAACACTCCTAAAAAAATAGGGAATGTCTCCTAAAAACTTATACCTAAATAAATTTCATCTTTTCG
>JAQIXA010002853.1:0-16039 GCA_034699045.1 Nanhermannia cf. coronata Gr-Ori-00579 | reverse complement strand
GCCGAATGCATCCATTAGATTCAATATAAAAATATTATGATTTTTTGATTATAAAAGTTGAATGTTATGACATTTATAATATGGTTTTTGATTGTTTCAGTAGTTTTACGACATAATTTACGGGTTTTTTAAAGGATATGTTCGGGTTCTAATGGTCTTTCAGACCCTTCAGAAAGGCCTGCAAGCCTGATAGCGTTCTTTTAGCAAATTTTTGAAAGAGTTCTTAAAATTTTCAATCAAGTCCAAAAATATTGGAATTTTCTAAAACGAGTATGTAGGTAGTTTAAATTTTGAAATAAATGTCGATAAGAAATTCATTGAACTTGAAATACGTGCAATTTGTATATAGGGTATACTCTTGCTGTTACTGCTAACTTTTATGGTTTCGAGCATTTTGAGGTCCATAATTATAATTAATAATTACTTACAGAGATTGTAGTACATATAATTTAAGACATATTTATGACATTTTGTACACTTTTAAAGACACATTATTTGATGTTTTTTTTAGATAATAATTAGGTAATAATTTTTGTCTCTTTTGATATCTTTTAGGTCTATTGATGATCGTTGTGTCGTCTGTCCTGGAAATGGGAATATCTCTTCCCCACCTAAGAAATTTCGAGGTACTTATACAGAATGTATAAGTCTGTATATACTATCTTGTTTTTTATATAAGTAGTTAGTTATCTATTTAATTATTAGCAGAGCAAGGGATTTGGGTTGTTAAGAATGCAGTTTAGGTACCCTACCTAAAAAGGTTCTAAAAACTATTTAGGTGATTAAAACCTAAATAGTTTATTATTTTCTTACGTAAATATATTTTCGATTATACAACTTTTTTTAGAGATTCCAATATATCTATCTCAAAGTCAAAAGTCAAAAATAATTTTTTTTTAAAATTATTTAGTATTGAAAAATATACAGTAATTTGTATCTAAAAGGCCAAAAATTGGCATAAATAGATACTGAAAGTCTTCAAGATTTTAGGTAGTTTAGGTAGTAAAAACCTACCTAATTTAGATTTCAATTTAGGTTAAAAAGCCTAAAAAACCTAGAATCCCCTTACCCTTATTATTAAAAAAGTATATCTTGGGGATATAAAGGGCTTTTTGGCCTTTACTTTAAATGAGGTTTAACAACATAGTAAAGACCTAAAAACCGAAGATATCCTTTGACATTTTTGTGATTTTTTTTTGTAGATTGTTTGTTCAAATTGTGTCCAGCCATGAGGTATTCGGCCCAACAGCAGTATTGGCATGCGAGTAGGACAAATATTTCAAACAGAACTCAGGATGAGGTGGCTCTCCTCAACTCACTTTATGTAAGTAAAGTACCTTTAAATATCTTGAAAAATGTGTAAAATACCAATAAATGTGACTAGTCGTGTGGAAAGGGGACTAGTTTTACATTTAAAAAAACTTGAAAAATCTCTATATATTGTTGAAACTTGAATACTTTACATTAGAGCATGGATATGCTATATGAAAATAGTTGAAAAATTTTTGAAAAAATGTCGATAAGAAATTCATTGAAATACCTATATGAATATGAATGAACATGTTACTCATATATACATTTTTATAGTCTGTTTTGGGTTGAACGAATTGTACTCATGACCTGCTGGAATTTATTTGACTGTTTTTATATATAGATATAAAAATTCGAGATCAAAGTAACGAAAAGAAAAGAGGCTGTTTAAATTTCAAAAATCTTTACAAACTATCCCTAATCTACCCCCACTTTTACTCAGTATTTCCCTTTTTTAAATGTTTATTGAATGATATTTTAAAAAGCCAAGTACTCTTTTCTCACAGTAAATCACATTTTTTGATTATTTAAATACGAATTTTTCATATTTATGTTAAAAATTCTCGACAAAAGCAGGTGTATGATTTGAAAATTACAATTTATTTATTTATTTATTTAAACTTACAGCATGCCTCAGAGTTGGAAAAAGCTCAGAATGAGAAAGACACCTCGACCAAAATTGGAATGAAGGTTTCCTACGGAAATCTCGTTCAGGTATTTATACTTAAATACTTACTACATACAAAATATTAGTTTATTTAACTTGAAGATTAGATTATAGTCAAAAATGTACTTACATGCTTTTATAAGCCTCAAATTCGGGTTTTAAATTTCAGCTACTTCATATGAAGTCGAACAAGTACCTGACTGTGAACCGACGAAATCCCGCCAAATCCGATAAGCTGGCCATGCGGGTTTTTCTAGACAGATTCGGGAATGAGGACTCTTGGTTTCAGATTATAAACTCTTACAAACATAGAGCTCAAGGTTCAGATTTACTTAAAATTTTAATTTTTTTTAATGTAATTACAGCTGATCATGTATAATTTATAATTATAACTTTTTCTATTGATTAGGTGATCCTGTAATTGCTAGTGATCAAGTTTGTTTCACATCTCCTGGTTCTACGCATTTCCTCCATGCTTCCAAAGAATTTCTCTCGGATAACCCTGGGTCACATGAGGTCAGTTTTAAAAGGATCTCAGGTCTTTTGTATGTTAAATCTTATAAAAATGCCATCAGAACCTCAAGATACCCTTTCTAAAAATTCAACAAAAACAAGCTCTTTGAATTTGAATTAATTTTTAGTCAATTTTTGACGTTTTTTTAAACTTTTTCAGGTCAATTCTTCGCTGACCAAGACCCCCTGGCGACTTGTCCTGTACCTAAATTACAAAGAATATGTTCCAGGTATTTTAAAAGGGGGTGACGTTATACGGCTCTTCCATGTTGACGAAGAAAAGTTCCTCACGTTGGACTCGCACAAATCCGTCCAGTATATTTTCCTAAGAACCACTGCCAGGGCCTCAGCAACTTCGGCCACCTCCTCGAAAGCACTCTGGGAAGTTGAGGTATATTCTCAATTTATTCAGCTCTGATTAACCAATTTTTAAACTCAATTGAACAACCATATACTTGCTTAATCGAGGCTGAAATACGGTTTATCAGAGGTTTATACTCATATATAAGTATCTTAAGGCTCCCAAAAGGACAGAAACGAACTAATAGAGCACTTTTCTATAACCTTTGTAATGGACGTTTCGGATCTTTACGATTTTGATCAAAGAATGTCATATAATATACAAGGTTCAAGAGCAAATAAAGCACATTTTTTGGGCAAAATACAAAAAAGCACATAGCACACTTTTTGCAAAATAAAGAACACAATTCGTCACTTTTTTGACCTTTTTGTAAAATTTATTATATGTAGGTATATATTCATTATATACGAGTATTGAGAAATTTTGAAAAAATTTCAATGAATTTACTAAAATTTTAAGCTAATACAAATGCAAATTTTGCAATTTTTTCTAATTTTATTTCATGAAAGTTTAACTAATTTTTCATAAAAAGCAAAATATAATGTCAAAAATTTACTCTATTGTCAAAATGTGCTCAAAAATCAGTTAATTTTACTGAAAATTTGAGCACAAAGCAGCACATTTTAAAAATAAATAAAATGTACATTTTCAAAATTGAAAAAGTATCAATTTCAAATTTTGAAAAACACATTTTTGGTAGCCTTAACTAATACGAGTATATTATCTAATAGTAATCGTAAGTAGGTACCTACCTACCTACAGATATAGGTATACCAAATTTACATTTTTTTAGGTTCTTCACGAAGATGTTTGTCGATCTGGTGCGGGCTATTGGAACTCTATCTACAGGCTAAAGCACATGGCCACTGGGCTTTACATTGGCTCTGAGGTCGAGGTCAAGGACCAGCTTACCCTTGAAGGTTTGGTTTAATATAATTACAATTACAGATAAAAATCTGTATTTTAAAAATCATTTAAAAACCTAAAAACCATCTTATTGAGGCTCCAAAATACACTGTATTGTATGTACATGTACATATAGTACAATGGTTTTTTTCTATATTATGCCCTTAATTCTAATTACTCGTAAATAATTTTGTAGTCAATATATCAGGATATGAGAGAAGCATATTGCCAGTAGCAAAAACGGGAAATTCGACGATTTTTGAATTTTGTCCGACAGCAGCTGAAGCTGAGGATACTCGAGTCCCTGAAGCCTCATTCATAAGGTTAGTACTTTGATTTGAGATACCTAATAAAATCGAATAAAAATAATATTACATAATATATTTATCTAGATTGAGACACTACCCTACTAAAACCTGGATGCGAGCTACAAATCGGCCCATCGACACCAACGAAGAAAAACCAGTCATGTCAAAGGTCAGCACAGACTTTAATTAATATATCACAATTCATAAAGTGTTTATTTTTAATCATTTTTAATCATTAAAAAATTGATTTTTTGCAGTTAATTTGTGTACCTGAACGTCGAGATGTGGAGGCCTTTGCTCTAGTTCCAGTCCCTCCAGATGAAGTTCGAGATTTGGATTTTGTGAATGATGTCTCGGAAGTGATCAAAGATTTTTGTAACAAAATGGAAAATAAACAGACCATCACGAAACATGATATTGGGTAAGTTTTTCCAATTACATAATCAAAATTTATTCAGAAAATTTCAGCTTCTAATAAGCTGATTTTTCCTCAAATGCACTAACAATGAGTATCTTGCAAAAATTAGCAAAATTTCCGCCTATTTAGGCGATTTTAGCAAATTTTTTGCAATTTTCTGGCAATTTTCTGGTAATCAAAAATCAACCAGAAAAATCGCATTTTCAGCTCATAATAAGTCGATTTTTCTTAAAACAGGCTAATACAGAGAATCCTACGAAAATTAGCTAAATTTCCGTCTATTTAGGCGAAAACAGCAAAAATTTTGACAATTTTTTGACAATTTTTTGGTACATTTAATCTATATTTAAAAAATTATTAAATGATTTTTAAAAAATTTCAGAATTGCTTGTAATGCCATGAAAGAGATTATCTTTTTTATCGCTGAATCGGACTCGAACTTATTAAACGTTGATCCGCTGGATTTTGTAGTCGATGTTGTGTCAAGAGATCGACAAAAACTTTTAAGAGAACAATTTTTGCTCAAATATATTTTCAAAATACTTCAGGTCAGGTCACAAAAGACTTAGTTTAATTTCATCCCTATTTTGTTTGAATTTACCCCTATATTTTGTATCTAGCTTTACCCTTTTATGAAATTTTAACCAAAATATGGATGAAATTAAACTTGTATCCTAACAAAATCAAAAATTACTTTAAACTTTAACTTTTGGCATTTATTATAAATTATATAGGCTCCAATTGATGAAAATTCTGGAAATATTTTGCCCTTTTTTCAAGATGAAGATGGTGTCATCAAGGGGAAGTGGAAGCACGTGTTTCGATTTTGCTACCGAGTTTTGTGTCTAAGTCAGGAGAAATATCGAAAAAATCAGGTACCTTACCTTATAAAGAGATTTCATCGAGTTATTTTGGGCTTGGGTATTTTAAGCAAACCTTGTTATTAATATTGTGCTAATATTTTAGGAATATATTGCAAAACACTTTGGATTTATGCAAAAGCAAATCGGTCTGGATATCCATGCTGAGGAGACCATTACAGCTCTGGTCCATAATAATCGTCAACTCCTCGAGAAACACATTACGAAGAAGGAAGTGGTCACTTTTGTCGGTCTTTTGAAGAAAAATATCAAAAGTTGGGATTATCGGTTTTTGGATCATTTAGCTGATCTTTGTGTGTCCAATAAACAGGGGATTTCCTCGACTCAGGAAATCATAACTAATTGTTTACTCAGCCCTGAAAATTCTTGTGTCCTAGTCGAAGCAAGGTATGTATGCCTTATTATATTAATCCTAAGTTAAATGATGATTTGGAAAATAATTAACTTTTTTTAATTTTCGACAGAATTGATGAAGACCCAGGTTTTGATGACCATAGTCAAATTATTAGTCCAAATTATTTGAGAGCTTCAGAGAAAGAAGTCGCACTCTACATGAACGATAAAAGGGTAAGGATAGACTAAAAATATAGGGATAAATTCAACCAAAATATGGATAAGATCCTCTTGCAAATTTATTTAAAATTTTGACATAATTTTTTGTTTTTGGACAGCTGAAAAGTATCTCAGAGTTGGCAATGAAGGCGAGTTTGGGTTTCGGTGAAGACTCAGCCATCTTGAAGTATTACTGTCACCAGCTGGATTTATTTTCCAACATGTGCCTGGGAGGTCAGTATGTGTCAACTGTGAAAGAATCCTCGAATTTGTCCATTGACCTACTATTGAGGTAATTTTTATGAAATTTTTTTTACAAAACTACCTAATAAAATAATTAAGGATGCATTTTCTCCATTTACTTGTGCATACATATAATGTAGATACCAATAATATATGGTATATCCCTAGCTAGTCTTTGACAATATGCAGATTCTCTCTCTGAATCCAAAAATATGTATTATTATAAGATAAATGCAAAATACTGTTATTAGAAGTATGGAATTGTTATTGCTCTAATTAAGTTATAAAACTAATATATACAAAACAAAATATTATGCAATTTTCATATATATCCGACCGAAGCTTTTGATTGTTGGATTGATTTAATGAAAAATTTATTAATTTTTTGTCAATTTGTGTTTCTCAAATACAGGTGTATGTCAAAGGAGACTTTGCCCACAGAGCTGAGGATTTCATGCTGTCGGTTGACCCGAAATTTGTACATTGACAATGACCTTCAGAAAGAGGAGAAAAAAGTGTCCATTTCAAGACTTTGGTGGCAAGTACCCACCAAAATCAACTTTGAAGAGTGCGTTTTATTTTACAAAAAATCTCAAAATAATTCAAAAAAACAATATAGGATATTAAAACATTTTGGGGTTTTAATGGTCTTTCAAGACTTTTATATAAGGATTACCATAAAAAGACCCAAAAGCCTAATAATATATTAATTTAGACCATAATTTGATCTTTCGACCTTATTTAGACCTGAAAATACAGAAAATTATCAGAAAATTATCTAAAAATGATCTTAAATAAACCTCAAAATACAAAAAATGAACTTAAATAGACCTTAAAATCAGAAAATAATCAAAAAATTACCTTAGATTGATCACAAAACCCTGTAAATGATATCTAAATTTCCTTAAAAAGATCTTAAAACAAAGAAAATGATGTAAAAAATTTCATAAAATTGTGAAATTTTCTAATTTTTCTATTTTTTATGTATTATAGATATGATGCGTACAATGATGTGAGAAATCCGAGTAAAGCTCATCGAAAATCCAAATTCGTACCCACGATGGAGTTTATCAAAAAATTTCTCCAGGATATGGCAGCTCAAGGTCGAGTCAATGATATTTTACATAATAGACTGTGTGTTGAGGTAATTTATATTTTATATTTTTGAAGGGTACTAATTGCTAATAATATTAGTATTAGTTTAATTTAATTATAATTAACTTTTTGCATATTTTTAGTTACTTAAATTGGCCAAAGAATTTGCCAGATTTGGATTTTATGGAATTGGATGTTTGAATGAAATGCGAAAACTTTTGCTCAAAATCCTCACTTCTTTGTCTAATGAGGATTTGACTGATCCTTCTAGTAATTATACCTAATCAAAAATGACTTCGATTTAATCTCATCCCTATTTTGGTTGAATTTTACCCTTATAATTACTGCATAATTTGTAAAATTTTAACCTAACCTAACCTAGACTAACTTAAACTAAAATATTTGTGGTTTAATTTTATACAGGGGTAATTTAGTCCAAAAATATAGGGGTAAATTCAACCAAAATATGGATGAAATTATATTGAAAGACTATTAATTGAATTTTTTGTTGTATTTCAGAACAATCGAATAAAAATGGAACGGTGGCTGTAGTCTCAAATGAGAAGCAATTGGAGCACGAAGAGCTTCTGGCAGTTTTGCTCGAAATGAAAGTCAACATTTTGGAAATTTTTGAGGTAATTTTATAAAAATTTGATAAATTTTGAATGAAATTTTTTTTGTATTTCAGCATATTATTGGGAAAGTAGTTTTGGATTTCAGACTGACGAATTTCTTGTCATATTGTAAAAAGTACGTGATGACGAGTGTCCTCTCTGAGATGGACCCTTCGCTTTTTGCAAAATATTTCGAAAAAGCTGTCAACAGTTTTGAGGAAGCGCTTTTGGTCGAGGATTTCCCAACCCATAATGATACTAGTCTGATATGGTGAGTATAAACAAAATTTAAAAAAAAATATCTCTAAAATTTTATACAAGGCTAAGGCTAAGATTAACAGGTCAAAAATTATGGGTCAATGAACCCAAGGCATTTTCCATGTAGGAAAATTGAGTAAGGCCAAAAATGCCTCAAATAGACTTGTAATGTAAAAAAATTTATGATTCCCAGCCATAATTGTGCTAGAAATTTATCATTTTTTGAAACAATTTTAGCTCTTTTCAATTTTTTGTAATTTTTCTCAAATTGAAAATGTCTTCAGTTCATTGACCTATAATTTTTGACCTGGTAATTTTAGCCTCAAAATGTTTTCATATTCGTAATCTCCGTTAAATTTTCTATCGATTTCATATCGTAGTTGTTTGAAAATCCAATCTTTGTCTATATTATATTAAGGCCTATTTCCTCCACATACTTTTGAAATATATGTAAATGTATTTAGGACTGACCAAGATGACAAGGAATTTCTGAGACAACTTTTGTACAACATTTCCAGCACTCATTATGCCATCATGAAGTCCGCCATTACGCTTTTAATGTCACTTTTTGACCAGAGAAGGCAGCTCCTCATCGCTCTGGAAAAAGTATGTACCCTACCTATTAGATTTTGTTAGATATTGAAAACTTAAAACCTAAATTAGGTTCTAAAAGTGAATTTATAGGTTTTTAAGGCCTAAAAAACCTAGAATCCCTTGCCCTTACACCAATGAGATCTAATAGTAAATTATGGTTTATTTCATAGGTTCAAATTTTGAGCAACCCGAATGATGACAAAATGCTGGAGGACATTAAAGCCCAGCTGGAGACATTGTCCAGGACAGTCAAAAATGCCAAAAAGAGAAGAGTTAATGAAAAGAAAATGCTTCACAAAACTCCAGTAAATCTTATATTCTAATCTAATATGTCATATATTAATATTATTAGTAAGTCCTCCAAAAATGTTTTTTTTCAAAATTTGAAATCGATACAATATATCTTTTGAAAAAGTGCTTTTTAGTGCTTTTTTATTTTTCAAAAAGTGATGTTTTATGCTTAAATTTTTACTAAAATTAACCAATGTTTGAATTTATTTTGACAATCAAGTAATTTTAAACATCTTATTTTGCTTTTAATGAAAATTTAGTTAAACTTTTAAGATATAAAATTAGCAAAAACTGCAAAATTTTCATTTGTATTAGCTTCAAAGATCTTAAAATTCTAGTAAATTCATTGAAATTTTTCAAAAATTCTCAATACCAATATATATAAATACATAATATATAATGAATTTTACGAAAAGTTCAAAATAGTGACGAATTTTGCTCTTTATTTTGCAAAATGTGCTTTGTTATGTCGTATTTTAAATCAATTCCAAACTAATAAAACAGAATTTCTAATATACTCGTACATATAATTGGGTAATATTTTCAATATATATTTTAATAATTTTTAGTATCGAAGTATGGACGAGGGTTCTGAAGAAGGTCTCGATGTCCCGACCGAATCGACTGAAGGTCGGATTTCCCGTTTGCCTTCGACTTCTGCATCAGAATTAGGAGCCCCACCCGGACCACGAGTCAAACCTCCACTTCTTTCGAGATCACCTAGTCTCAGATACCCACTCATGTCACATATGAGATCAATCTCTGAGGTAACCTTTAAAAATTGTCAAAAATTGAACAATTCCTAATCTTATCTGATTTTTTAAGGTTCTTTCTCAAATGAAAAGACTTTGTGAGAATATATCCCCAGATGGGACAGTCACAAACAATAAGCAGAATCAGAACCTTTTGCGTGAAAATAGGGTGGAGGAGGTCATTATCGAGGTTTATTAAATATCAAAAATCCGTGTTTTTTATATTGATGGTTTTTTTTTTGAAAATTTAGGTTCTGAAATTGATGAAAGCTGAGAACAGTTTAGAGAAGGATGAGACTAATTTGAAATTGAAACAAGAAATTAGCGAGTTTTTCCAGGCATATTGCAACACCAATGAGGAGAATCAAACCATTCTGTCAAATCATATTTCATCAATTTTGGGAATTGAGGTTTGTATATATAAGTATCAGTACATAACAGAGTTGGCAATTAGCCGGCTGAAATTGATTTATCGATAAAAATTTTTATTTTTAACTACTTTAAGGTCTGTGAAGCACCACTTATCGAAGCGATATACCGAGACAATGTGAGTCTTTGTGCGAATGTAAAGGACAGCACGATCGAGTATCTTGTCAAAAGGTTGGTCCTTATATTGAGATGATTAAATAACCATTGGTTTTTAACTTGGTTTTTTATTGAAATTTAGGGTTTTTTCTCGAAATTCAGCGACAGATGTGACGAAAAGACGTTGTCGGAATCAAGCCTCGTCAGATTATCTGAAGGCTATACAAAGTATTGTTGGCCCGAAAGAATATGTCGTGAGAAGAAATCAAGAATCCGTCGTTTATCAGGTAATCAATAATACTTAATCAATACCTAAATTTTAACAAATTATAGTAAAAATTTAAAAATTTTTCAAAAATTTACGGGGAAAATGACATTTTACGATAATTTTAAGTACCCTACAAACTATACAAATTGCCCAATCATGAAATATTTTGACATTTTTAAGTACCTATTGTTCATATTGTTCATTTTTAAAAAAGTTATTTATACATACTAGTACTATTATGTAGAAAGTGCTATACTACTAGGTATGTGTACAAAATCAGTACAAGAATGCAGATTAAATGAAATGCAAATCTTGATTTATTTACTGACTGATCTGGTTTGGTTTGATTTGGTTTAATTTACTTTTTTATCTGACAAATAGTTGGCGATATTTCACGAGGACGTGGTCCATTTCCTGGGGTTCCACCTGGACAAGAATAAAAAATCTTCGGATGACTCAACATACGCTTTCCCCAGTGAAGTTGAAAAATTCAGGTACACTTTTTTCTACAGTACCTTACCTATATCAGCGTAGATTAAGGTTGATTTAAAAACTTTTTCTGGATTTTCCATCTTATTTGTCAATGTCTGAACTAGGCCTTAAATCACATCCTGATTTACATAAAAACCTATTCCGATTCCGATAATGAAATTTACAAAAAAATCCAAAAAGTAAAGATAGGAGTATATTATAATGTGTATTTAAAAGTCTTTCTGAAATACTTGATATCGGCCTCAATTTTTCAAATAAATCCATTTATGTAATATACCTAATTGAGCTCTAATGTAGGTACCTACTTTATAAATTTTTTTATTTTTTTAGATTCCATATAGAACTCGTGAAATTATTAACCTACTGTACAATTGGTAAAAATGTGTATACAGAGTCCATGTGTCAGACCCTACTTCCACTTGACCGAATTGTCTCTATACTTTGCTCAGTCGAATACCCTAAAACCGTAATTAACTAATTATTAGTATTTTTAATGAAATAATAATGATATTAAAATGGTTTTTTGATGATTTTTGATGTTTTTTTTATATTTCTTTTGCTGGTTTTTGATGATTTTTAATGGTTTTTTCAGGTGAAAGAAGCCTATCTGGCCTTCGTCCTTCATGGATACCTTGTGACAGAGGTCGATGTGAGGTCAGTCTACTCGTCAAATCGAATCTGGACCATCATTGAGCAGCATTTTCTACCGGAAATCGTCGAGATTGCAAATGCTCCTTTGAAAGAGGCCGAGAATGACTTCACCTCACAGTCGTATGTCACAGATTTTGTCATCGAAATCCTCAAAACTTTTTTTGAAAGAATTCTCACTTTTTCGCCTGATTGTATCCTGGTAAGCAGCACTACGACTATATATCTGTACAATACAATGGCTTCTTTGGAATTAACTTGCTAACAGAGCAAGGAATTTTAGGTTTTTAAAAAATGCCAGTTTAGGTCCTAAAAGGGTTCTAAAAACTAGCGATTTAGTTGATTAAAATCTAAATAATATTGACTATTGGCTATAAAACATACATTTTCAACCATATTTAAGGATTTTTTTCATTTTTTACACGTAACTATATAAGTATAGCTTTGAATATACTGTTCAAAATTATATTTCAAAGTCAAAAATGATAAAAATTAATTAAAATATTTTCGTTTTTGTAAAATATGTAAAGTAGTAAGAAATAAATTGCCAAAAATCGGCATAAAAACTGAAAATTTTCAAGATTTTAGCCACTATGAAGCATGTAATTAAGATAGTAAAAGCCTAAAACCTAAATTACGGAGTAGGTCTTAAAAAGTCAATTTGGGTTAAAAACCTAAAAAAAATCTGGGATCCCTTGCACTGTTTATTAACTATTTTACTATGGTGTTTATAGGGCCATAAGGAACTATTTATAACACTATTAAAGGCCATATATCGACTAACCCATTGCAAATGGATCCACCCTACTAAATTATATGGAGTTCAAAACTGTCTTAATATACTTTATCAAGCAGGTATTTTTAATTTTTTTTAATTTTTAGATTAGTATAGGTACTTAATTAACTTATACTTTTTTCTTTTATTAGTGTTGGAGTCAAAACACGTGTATTTACCCTCATACATGTCCAGGGGGATTCAAAATAATTCGAAAATCTTCATTTCTGAGGTCAATCGTAGGGCCAAATGGACTTCGTTGCTTGGCATGAATAGTGAACAGCCACCTTCTAATGCTTCTCATCAAGTAAGGTTTACAAATAAAAATCCAGTTAATTTGTATTACTGATAAAATGATCAAATTGGCCAAAATGTTTTAATAAAAAATAAAAAAAGCATCAAATACTACCAAAAATCAAAATTATTTACAAAATACGCCTATTTATACTGGATATCTTTGGTCAATTTAATTAGGCCATGATCACTTTGAGTATTTTTATCAGGTGGCTGGATGAAATTCAATTTCAGCCGGCTAATTGCCTTTGATTATTAATTTGTCTTTGAAAAACCTCATTTGAGCTTGAAATTCTGATTTTAGGTGACAAATTTCTACGACGTGATCGCACAAATCCATGCACTCGTGAAGAAAGTGAAGGGTGAAGTGGAGGATCACATTTCTGGAGAATTTACTTCACTTACCGACATCCTCCTCAGTGCTGAAGATTTTTTTCCAAAATCCTCAATCGCATACACACTGTGCCAGGACAAAAAACTCATCGAAAAGTATTAATTAATTATAATTATAAATACTCTTACTCGTACCAAGATAAATTGCGGACCGAAACTACTCGATCCCATTATATTAAATCGTAAAGTTGACTTCAAAATCAAATTTGTTCCACAAATTTTTCCGATAATGCGGACAGATACTCACCTAAAAGGTCAAATGAAATGCTAAAACCGTTACTTTTTAGTCAGGATTTAGTAATGAGTATGAGTATGAGTATTTCTAATGCATTACAAGTATAGAGAATAATATTTCATTTGACCTTTTAGTCCAATAGCTATCTGCATTGTCCAAATTTTTTTGTTGATTTTGATCTCAACTTTACATTTAGGTAATATAATGGGATCGAGTAATTTTGGTCCTCGATTTCGATTTACCTGGTAAGTACTTAAATTAACAAACAAAATATAAAACTTTATGCTTTTTAAGGTTCATCGAACATGCTGAGAAATTAGCAGATGAGGGGGAAAGCGATCTTTGTGTTCTCATCCTCAGTGTACTCCAGGATATTTTGCAAAGGAAAACTGTCAAGACTAAAAAGGTAAATACCTACAAAACATTTTACACTTGTGTTTAATTTCACTTCTATTTTGGTTGAATTTACTTCTATATATTTGGTCTATGTATTTGATTACCTTCTTTTGTTTTTAGGGTATGGAGATATTAGAAAGCCGTCTCGAGAAATATTTGCCTAAAACGAAGAAATCCACGTTTTTCGCTCAACTTGGTGCAAACAAGGGGAAAAGCTCAAAACCCGAAAAAATTAAAAGAAATAATACGAGTATGTTTTCAACCTTTTATTGAAAGATCCTAATATATAATACTTACAATTCTAATCGAAAATGTACTTTTATGCCCAGAGTTTTTGTCTATTTTTTCAATACTTTCTGATTTTTGATTTTCAATATTTAGTTGGGATTCAGGCGGGTAAATCGGGTGAAACGGAGACCAAGTATATTCTGGACCAGTTAGGTGCATCTCGACTGGTCGTCATGTTGTTGACGAAACTGGACAAAGCACCAGATGTTCTTCAATCATCCATCGACCTCGGGATTTCCCTCCTATCAGGCGAAACTGTCGAACTCCAAAAGTCCTTCTATAATCACCTTTCCACTTGCTCAAAAGCCCACAATTTCATGAAGGTAAATTTCAAAATTTTCGTAGGAATAATTCTAAAAATAATTTCTATCAAAAAGGTGCTCCATGACATCCTGAGGACAGTTGGTGACGACTTTCGAGCCGTGGCCAAATCCAAAATTAGTGATATTGCTCGAGGAGATTCGAAAATCAATTTGACTCATAGTACCCTTCCAAAAGCTAAAAGATCCTTTGGTAACCTTATTACCCTATTTTATAATGCCTTGTTGAAATTTAAAAAATAATACTTTGCTATCTAGATGAATATAAAATCCTGAGGGTTTCAAAAAGGATGAGCGATGATTTACTAAATGCCTCACAATCAGTCATTTTTGGATTCCAAGAGCTTGTTAAAATGAAAGGTATCCTCAAAATTTTCTAAAATGAGTCAATTATTTAAAACAAATTTTTCTGATATTTTAATTTATTGTAATTCCAGGTAAAGAAATGTACCATTACATCGAGTCAGAGGGGGAGAACGAGGATGAAAGTGAATGGTCCGGAGTGGCCACGACAGTTTTGCGAAAAAATGGTTACGCCATTTCGAACATCAAACATCCGAAGGAAAAACTTCTCGAAAGCTCGCTCCGATTCCTTCAACTACTTTGCGAAAATCACAATCTGGAAATGCAGGTATATTTATGTAGATTAGACCTAATACTACCAAGATAGGCAGCTAAAATTGGGGTGACTAATATGATCAAATTGACTAAAAAGTACAAGATTTATTATCCAAAATGATCAAAATTAAAATTTCCAAATATAAATATAGGATTATATTCATTTTTAATGTTCAATTTCTCGTTATTTATTTCAAATACTATCAAAAATCAAAATTATTTACTAAATACGGCTATTTATACTGGATATCTTGATTTAGTATTTCATAGTTTTGGCCAATTGTGGTCAATTTGGGCCATGACCATTTTTACCAATTGGCAATTTGTGAAAATTTCAGCCGGCTAATTGCCAAATCTGCCTTAAACCTATAAATTTTCTGAATCGATATCTAAAATATTGATGAATTTTCTTCCAGCGATATTTGCGTGAACAAGGCAACAAGTTCCCCTATGACTTAGTTTCTCAAACCCTGGTTTTTCTGGACTGCATATTTGACTCAAATACTGGATCTCCTGGACTAATTGGCCTTCTTGTAGACGAGCACAACATTTCTCTCATCAACCAGACCCTGAGGACATTGACCGAGTTCTGTCAAGGTCCCTGCCTTGAGAACCAGATTAGTTTGATTCTTCATGAGTCGAATGCGATTGACATTGTCACCACTTTTGTGGCCCATGAGATCACCCCTCTGAGTAAACGTCGGATGGACCTCGTGATGGAGCTGAAGAACCACGCGTCCAAGTTGGTCCTCTCACTGATGGAGAGCAAGGACGGGATCGAAAAGTTCGAAAAGATCAGCAAAATGAACATTAGGAATATGGTATGCTTTTTTAAACTAAAATTTTGAATCAAAAATAAATTAAAAAATTTTGAGGTTCTGGGTGCCACCTGGGGCTCCTGTGCAGGTCCGGTGGTCCGCACGGTGCCGGAACCCAAATATTTGCATTATTTGCACAGCACAGGGCTCTTTTAAAAATTCAGCACACAGTGCGCTATTTAAGTACAGCGAACGTTTTTGGTTC
>JAQIXA010002852.1:0-16039 GCA_034699045.1 Nanhermannia cf. coronata Gr-Ori-00579 | reverse complement strand
GTAGAAGCATACTGGTAGTACCATAGACCATAGTATATGTACTACTTTTGTATAAAAAATGCTAAAGTTATACTTATCAAGATTATCGGATTTCACAAGCCTACTTGATAATTTAAAATAGTAGGAGAAAGGAAAGGAAGGAAATCGCTTTCAAGAACAATATCAAGATCAAAAATTTTAGAAAAAATGGATACAATGCAGTATTCTACACATGGAAATTACAAATTTTGATTATTTTAGATCAAAGTAGGAATTTATTGTCAAATTCCCAAAATTAGTTTTTTTTCACCTTTCTTTAGGATTTTCGAGCATTTAAAAACATTTTATAAATTCTTATGACCTTTCAAGCGAGTTTTAAACATTCAATCTTTTATACGTACCTACCTAATATTACAAAACTTTTTTTGCACAAATTACTGATAATAACATTTCAGTTGTAGTACCTATACTATCGTACTTACTAACTACTATTAGATTACTTATTAATCAGATAATATCAGATAATCAGTTAATAGACAATAATAATATTATGCATTTTATATCTTGCTCTTGAAAATTATTGAATGACATCGATGAACATTTATTATATTTGAATATTCGTAAATGGAAAGTAGCCATTTTATTTAAATTTACAAAATTTTGGTTCAAATTTTTACTTAAGTTTAGTTTGTTTTAATTTGGCTTCAAGTACATTGTTGTGTCATCTTATATATACCCTATATAATATACAGGGTTATCCATATATCTATGGCGAAAAATTTGAATTTTTTAAATATTTTTCGCCATAGATATATGGTTAACCCTGTACAGATACTTAAATTAATTAAAAATTGCCAAGATTAGTGAATACATAATATACGAGTAGGAGTAGGTATGGGTTCCTTACAGATATTTTTTATGTAATACAGTAGGATGTATCATTTAGAACAATTATTTAAAAACTACCAATTGAAATCAGTATAATGTCAAGGACATGATAATGATGTATGATATTCAAATATTTCTAATGATTTGATCTCGCATCTGACGTGATTTCCTTATATAACACTAGTAGAACTTGTAATACAGTATAGTTCTACTAAAATTTAATAGTAGATTTCAAGTAAAAACTTGGACTAGGTTCACATTTTTGCGAATCAAAGCAAGCTGCCACCTAATTACCTCTTTTTTACTACTCGTTTGATGCTCCTAATTTATTTGACTCAACCTCTCTAAAAATTTCTACTTTTGAGTATTTGTCTGTTCAAAAAGAATACATTCAATCTTCAAATCACTCACCCAGGTCAGGAAAGTAAAGCAGCAAAGCAACTTATACTTACTACTATAGTAGTACAAGTAGGTACCTATATTGATACTAGTATCTATACTAATAAACTTGGTTTTTAAACCTTTTAAAGCATCATTTCTCACAATTTTATATCATTTTATTGAGGATTCTCAACATTTTAGTGTCCAACTTTTGACTATATGTATATCTACTTGTATTGCAATTTACACGAGCTGTCATTTCCTACCTACTGTAACAAGAGGGTCAAGTCAGTCCTGTTCAAGTCCAAGTCTAATCAAAAATCTAGTTATACTATACTTATCATATCATATAGATAAGTATTATTGGTTTGCAAAATTTATCATTTGATCAAATGATGCAGATTCTTAATTCTTGGCTATCGAATTCTATCAAGTCATTGTACACATACATACATACTGTGATAATCTTATGATTATAAACAATCTGAAAAAATGTACAAGGTATGTCTATCAAATCAAAAAGTAAGGCTGGAATATATCAGTTGTATTGGTAGTAGGTATATTAGTTTAAAAAGTATTTTTTTTATTTCTAACATAACGGTGTATTGTACTTGCACTAGTACAACTATACTAAAACCTAATCATTATGTATTCAGTTCACGAAAAGATTAATAAATACAGATATTTACCTACTACCGGTAATACTACTATACTACGAATAGTAGTTATATTGCATTGCCTTATTTTTTAAAGACATTACATTTGCAAGATGCTTAAAGATACAAAAATTATTTCATTTTTTATCTACTTATGTATCCAAAATCCGCACCTTTGATCTCAAATTCTCAAGTTACTGTTAAAATTGTATTTTCTAATCTGCCTTATAAGATTTGCATTAGTTTACAAAATTGATTGATGAAGCATGATAAACAGAAAATATGTATTTCCAATTTGCATATTTTATACATTTAGATTTAGTATACGCATAATAATACCTAGTCATTTGAATAAAAATGAGTTTGACCTAATGCAATACTAACCAAATTATTTTTTTCTCTTATTGTAGGACCTCAACATGGACGAAATATAAGACCATTAAGATGTCAGCTGAAGGATTCAAGTCTGACGGGTGTTTGTATGTTTGCATGGGATTGTATGAAAGTAAGTTTTTTGTGATTTGAAATTTTTTAGTATACATACCTAGGTACTTATAGGATTATGATTGATTTGTTTTTTATTAAAATTTAGGCAAATGGAACTCATTTAGGTACCTGTATAGATCGATTTTATTTTGGAAGTTGCTGTGATTTAGGCGAGAGAACAGATTCATTTATCAATTCTGCAAGTATGAGACCTCCGTTAAGGCCGGTTAAACCTCAAGAAGGTATGATTATGGTCAAACCAGAGAAACAACAACCAGAGTCAACAACTATGAGTCAGATGATGGTTCCTGGACTACCTTCTGGTATACCTGGAATTGACATGATTTCTACACCAAGTCCAATGATGCCAATGATGCCAACATGCCCACCAGGACTTGAGATGATTTGTGCTCAAGCTATGATGACACCACCAGCTATGTCAACTCAAGCACCACCAAATGACCAATCTTCTCAATCACCACAAATGCCAATGATTCCTCAAGTACCATCTTTACCACCACCATTCCCATCAATCCCATCTATGCCAGGTGGTATGATGCCACCACCCTCTGGTGGTAAAGAAGATCAAAATCCAGGACAGCTACCTAATTTACCACAATTTCCAGAAATACCACAGTTACCTGGACAAGAATCGACAACAACGAGGCAACAACCACCATCAATTCCAGAAATACCAATGCAACCTGGAGTGCCTATGATTCCAATGATCCCTATGATTCCTGGTCAAATGCCACCAGGTGGTGGTGAAGCAATGGAATCTTCGACAACGAGACAACAACCTCCAGAGATTCCAGCGCTTCCTGAAATACCGATGGCTCCAATGGCACCTATGCCTGAAATTCCAATGGCCCCTATGCAACCTGAAGTGCCCATGCAGCCTGAAGTACCAATGCAACCTATGCTACCAATGATCCCTGAGGTGCCCATGATTCCTGGAGGTAAAAATTTCAAATCAAAATTTTGAGATTTCAAAAATTTCTAAAAATTTATGCATTTTTTTTTTTACATTTTTTAGGACAAACACCGCCTGAATCACAACCACCACCTAGACAACAACCTCCAGCAATACCAGAAATTATGATCCCACAAGTGAATGGAACAAATCCACCACAAGCACAAGTACCTCAAGTTAATCAAACTATGTTGCCAGACACATCAATGGTTCAAATGCCAAATCTAAATCAGACTATGCTTCCAGCAAATGCAACCAATCCTCAGGTACCAAATCTTCCGGTTGATCAGTCAATGTTACCAGCTAATACATCAAATCCACAAGTTCCACAAATGCCCAATTTACCAATCAATCAAACAATGCTACCAGCCAATGCTAGTAATCCGATGATGCCAATGATACCTGTGAACACTTCAAATCCTCAAGTTCCACAAATGCCAATGTTACCTGTGGATACATCTATGTTACCTGGTGGACAAATGATTCCAGGTCAAGGAAATGGTCAAGGAGATCAACCACCACCACCAATGCCAATGGTTCCTATGCCAGATCAAATTCCAGGTACTGATCATTATATCTATAAATTACAAAAAAGGATAACAATTTTTAATAAAATTTAGTATTTTAGGTGGTGCTGCTTCAGCTGCTCCAGAAATGGATACTTCTACGCCTATCAACTGGAATCCTCTGAATGTATCAACTTTACCACCACCAAACTGGAACATTTCAACTCTACCACCACCAACCACATTACCTCCACCAAATTGGGCCACTTCATCAACAACTGAAGGATCGGGCGATCAACCATCAAATGCACCACCAAATGATGAAGGCATGCCAGATATGTCATCTACAATCAACTGGAATCCTCTAAATGTCTCAACATTACCTCCTCCATCAACTTTGGAAATGTCATCAACAACACCAATTAATTGGAATCCATTAAATGTTTCAACTCTACCACCACCTACTACAGCACCTCCTTTAAATATTTCAACCTTACCGCCTCCAACAACTGCTCCACCACCAAATTGGAATATCTCAACTTTAGCACCACCTAATTGGAATATCTCGACACTACCACCTCCATCAACTCTTCCCCCTTTGAATCTAACAACCTTACCACCACCTGATTGGGCTACAAGTTCGACAGCTCCAACAACAGAAGCTCCACCAGCTCCAACAACTGAAGAGGAAAAAGTACCTGATCCGGATGTTCCAGCTGGAGATGAAGCAAGCAGTCAAGCACCTCCGCCATCAGGTGGTGGAGGATTTCCACAACTACCTGGAGTACCAAATGATATCGTTGGAATCACATCACAAACGTCACAAGCTTCAACATTACCTGTACAACCATCGACTCAAGCACCAGCTATTCCACAACCATCAATGGTTGTTCCTGAAAATATTCAAAATCAAACACAAAATATAAACCCATCACAAACACAGTCAACAATCATGTCACTTTGGCCTTCATCTTTGTTTAATGAATCACAATCTACACTTGTTCCAACTGAGACAGCATCATCAATTGTTCCATCATCAATTCCAAGTGAAACAATCATGCAAATTGTACCAACTTCATCATCAAGTATGGAATCAGAATCAGAAATGATGACTTCAGTCTCTGAATCGATGTCATCTTCTTCGGCTGGAGTTACTGAAATAACTGAAATAACAACAATTTCAGAAACTGAAGCATCAGCCTCAGAATCTACTAGCACTTCTGAAGCAAGTGAAACTATGCAAATGGTGGATATGTCGAGTATGATTGAACCAACTGAAACAATGGACCCCACTATGGAATCTTCAGATTATGAAGAAGCTGCCCCACCGGCATCTCCACCTGGCGATGATCCAAATATGAATCAAATGTCTCAAATGACTCCACCAATCTCAATCATAACTGTGACACAGACCCAAGGACAAGATATGATGATGACACCACCAATTACAGTTGTTACTGTCACTGAAACTGCTTCCGAAATGCCACAACCATCAACACAAACCACAGTTATTACACTAACTATGTTGGCGCCAATGAATACCTCATCAGTTGATCAATCAATGGCTCAATCAATGGCTACTCAATCATTAACCTCTATGTTGGGACAATTGCCAATTTTCGGGGTCATCACCTCAATTCAATCAACCCAATCAATGATTCAATCATCTCAATCAATGATCATTAGTAGTGCACAACAAAATCAATCGATGAGTTCAACCTCTGGAATTACATTGACTCAAACTGTAACTCAAACTCAGTCATCAATGATGTCATCCATGATGTCATCAAGTTCAGCACCTCAGTCGATTATTACTATTACTCAAACTGTTACAAGTCAAGCATCACAAGCTTCATCGTCCACCTCACAAGCACAATCTGCGGTAACAATTACTCAAACTATTACTCAAAGCACAATTACACAAACGATAACTTCATCTGCTTCACAAATCCAATCGTCAGCTTCATCAGCACAATCTGCTGTTACTATTACACAAACTGTAACTCAACCTTCAATGTCATCTGAAATGCCATCAAGTTCTTCATCTTCATCTGAAGTACCAACATCAGTATCTACAGTGTTTGAGACTGTTACTGATTCCACATCACCTTCATCGATGATGGATAGTTCTTCTAGTAGTATGTCTATTGATACATCTATGATCCAACAATCACTCTCAAGTCAACAACAAAGTCAACAACAAGCACCAAGTACAATTATCACAATCATTTCTCAATTTGTTCCAGCACAACCATCAATGATGCCAATGGAATCTCAATCAATGAATCCACTCGAACCATCAATGCCTATGATGGAATCCTCATCAATGAATCCACTTGAGCCTTCAGAAGTGACTGAAATTGTAACTATTGTAACTGTCACGCAAACTGAATCTCAAACACCACCTCTTCCAACTGAAATGCCAATGCCACAATCCGCGACTGAAATGCCTAGAGGTAGGAATTACCTACTTTTTTTCAGAAATTTTTATATTTTTGAATGAATTTTAACTTTATTATTTTAATAATTGTAGATCCAGGAATGTCATCATCATCAATGCCTGCATTTCCAGGAATTCCAATTGACACATCTGCAATTGGTGGAGGGCTTGGTATGCTTATGAATGGGACAACCATAATGTCACAAACTTCAGGACTTATGAACATTTCTCAAACTGTTGGTGGTCAATTTTCATCGCAAATGACCGCAACCGGTTCACTCTCCATGTTAATGAACGTTTCTCAAACTCTATCGTCACAAATGACCGCAACCGGTATGTTGACAACTCTCATGAGTCAATCAACAGCTCTTGGAAATCTTACTCAAATGGTTGGAGGTCAATCTACAGCCCTTCAAAATGTATCACAATCAGTGGGTATGATTTCAAGTATTAGTCCAAGTGCACCTTTACCATCTATGGAAATGACCATGCCACCTCCAGCTTCATCAGCAGCTGGTGAACAGAAAGTTAAACCAACTTCCACAATCAAATTACCTGGATTTGGTGGTTCAACACAACAAGTTGCAGCACCACCATCAGCAGGATATCCTGATTTAATGATGAACTCGACTGCTCAAGATGAAGTTTTCTTTACGGATAATGGAACTCTACTCATATCTGATTACAAAAAAAGTGAGATACCTACATAGATATTTGAAAAAATAGTCATTCATGTCAATAATATGGTTTTTTATTTCAGTTTGTGGTAGAAGATTTTATCCAGTTTCTAGAATTGTAGGAGGTAAAGAAGCAACTTATGGAAAATGGCCATGGCAAATATCTGTAAGGCAATGGAGGACTTCAACCTACTTGCACAAGTGTGGAGCTTCACTTTTAAATGAGAATTGGGTATGTAAATGTATCGAATTGATTTTTAGAATGTATTCTAACATTTTGATATTTAAGATTTTTTACTAAAATTTTGAAATTTTTCTAGGCAATTACTGCAGCTCATTGTGTTGAAAAAGTTCCACCAACTGACCTTCTTTTGAGAATTGGTGAATTTGACCTTTCAGAAGAAAATGAACCTTTCGGATATGTTGAAAGACGTGTACAAATTGTTGCAACTCATCCACAGTTCGATGCCAGGACTTTTGAATATGATTTGGCACTTTTGAGATTTTATGAACCCATAGTATTTCAACCAAATATTGTACCTATTTGTATACCTGAAAATGATGCTGATCATATTGGAAAAACTGCTTTTGTCACTGGGTAAGATATTTTAAAAAAAACTCAAAATTTTCGATTATTTTCAATAAAAAATACTTGTACATTTAGATGGGGTAGATTATATGAAGATGGACCACTCCCATCCAGACTCCATGAGGTTCCAGTTAAGGTCATAACAAACCCAGAATGTGAACAAATGTACAGGATGGCCGGTAAGACAACGATTGATAATTTTTTAAATTTTTATTCAAATTCCTAATTTCTCATATTTAGGTTACATAGAACATATTCCAAATATCTTTATATGTGCTGGATGGAAACAAGGTATGTAATCAGTATTTTTTCTTTCTAATTCAATATGTAATTGGGTTTTTTTGTTAATTTTTAGGAGGCAAAGATTCTTGTGAAGGTGACTCAGGGGTAAGATCTTTCAATTTGAATCATAGAATTTGTTTTGATTCGTTTTTTATATAAATTTAGGGCCCAATGGTTCTTCAAAGAGAGAATGATAGCAGGTGGCAATTAGGAGGTGTGATTTCATGGGGAATTGGATGTGGTGAACCTAATCAACCTGGTAAAAATTAGATTTAAAAAGTCAATTTTTCAAAAATATGCTAACAAATTTTTGTTTATTTTAAGGTGTCTATACTCGAATATCAGAATTCAGAAATTGGATAAGCCAAATTCTTCAGTTTTAAATTCTAAAATCTTTCAATCCTTCAAAGTACACTCCTTAAGGCAGTGCATTTATCTATTAAAACTACAACTACTTGTGTAATCTTCAAAGATTTGGAAAAATTGTTCAAAATCTAGAAAAAAAAATATTCTTTAAAACTTCGCATAATTATGTTTAAAAGTCATACTAATACTACTACTTACTAGATTAACTAGATAGAATTTTGGGTGCAATATGAATATCCCTTTTTTTTATTATAAAAATATCTGACCCAGCCCCAAATTAAGTTGACCTTAATCTTGACATGACAATTTGTTAAATACATAGATATTACATTTCTATAAGTATAGGTACATAAGTATGAGCTCAATGTGATCCAAATCACACGATAAAGTGATGCAATTAGATCTAAAAAAATTTCGACAAAAATTGCAAATTTTGCAAAAATCTTAATTTTAAGTACTCGCTAGTGCCAAGAACGCCTATTTATTTTTTTCGAAATTTAGTTAGAAATTTTTGTTTTAAAAATCTAGAATTTATCAGCCATAAATGTAATAAGTGTAATATACATAATACCTACCTACATAATAAGTAAAATAGGTGATAGCTGGTAAATTGTAAGTATCTAGGTATTATTCTTTAAAATGCACAACTTTTAATTTTAGGGTAGGTATATATTAAGTCTCGTCGGTTTTTAATGGTGCTGATCTAATATAGAAAAATCTAATCTTATACAGAGTAAGTTTAAAATTTTGATTTTTTTTTTTGTAAAATAATGTAAGATTTTGTATTTATTTATGATATACCTAAATTGAAAAAATTTCCTGTAAATGTTATATTATTTATCTACTAGTTTTATGAATATTCAATTCTACTCATAAATACAATAACTAATACTTAAGTATCTTATAGTAGGTAAGTTTTTGTTAAAATATTTTGTTTAAAACTTATAGAGCTTCTCTATATTTATATTTCCCGATGACTATGTAATAATCCCATATAACTATAAGTATCTATACTTAAGTAAATAAAAATGAATTAAAATCGATTTCATAAAAATATATCTGATTTATTATCATATGATCAAGTAAGTACCTAGGTATAAACAATAAATTAAAATTTCAAGTCTCTGTCAATTTGAATAACCAAAATATTTCAAAATAACTTAAACTTAATACTTGTAGTATTTTAACCTAAATGTATCTTGCATTTATATTCTTAATTCTTATACAATACATGATCGGAATTCTAGAATATCTACCTACTTATTTTCGCAATCATTCACATAGACATTTAAAGATTTATATTACAAACTTAAAGATATGTATCTATTCGATTGAAATAAGTTTTTGATACTTATCTAGTATTAGGTCTATAGTATCTAAGATTTCATCATTCAGAAAGATACACTCGAAAACTCAGATTTCAGATTTCAGAGCAAAATAAGATATGGATATGATACAATTTTTTGATATTTTCATTCAAAATTTGCGACTTTAGTAGTAAAATAGATATAAAAATTTACAAAGTATAATAAATTAAAATTAGTTTATCACAAATTGCGCTTCTCACAACTTTATCTTATATTATCTATTGGTCTTGTCTCGATTCTATGTCATTTAATGTACTAACATTAGTATAAGTAAGTGCAGTTTGATACTGATATATTTTGTCTAGATTTTGACTCGTGAGTCGTACTAATTTGCTGTTGATGCCGTTGTTGTAAGTCAAGGCGATTTTATAATGGAATTACGACTGCAAAAATTGGATATCTATTATTCATCAAGTTTTTTCAAGTCCATATTTCCTTCATTATAAATTTGCAACTCCTGTGACCCTCTTAATCCATGGCTTATAGAAAGTCATTCGCATGTAGACCTATTATCAGTATTATATCGATTTATTTTAGTACTACCATTACATATGTATATAATCAAAATCAATTATGCATTTTATAAATTTACCCCAGGTAAGTTAGGGAATGCACATTTGATTCCATGAGATACAGTGCCGGCTAGAACCCATTGGCCAGATGGTCTATAAGAGATTTGAAATTTTAGTATAAATTATTACAAAGATAAGAATTGCATATAAATTACCGTTGTAAAGCTAAAGGTCCTCCAGAATCACCCTAAAATTAAGAAAAAATCGAGTTAGATTTAAAATTTAAATTAAGCCTTGATTTCAAAATCAGTCCTTGAACTATAAAAGTGTCAAATAGTACAATTTAAAGGGAAAGGATCGATTAGAATTACAAATTTTTGTAATTTTTAAAGATTTTTTTAAGATATTTTCAAGATGAATGGATTATATCAACTTACTTCGCAAGAATCTTTAAGTCCTTGAGCATAGCCAGCGCAGATAAAACTTTCTCGAATAGCTTTTATATGACCAGATCTTAAGAACATTTGCTGGCAATCAGAATTATTTAAAATTGGAACATCAACTTCCTAAATAAGTTAAATTACATTATGATTAGTCAAATATCTATTTAGTCTTTTTTTAATATTGTAAGGTACATGTAATTGTTGAGGAACACCGCCCCCATATTTCAATCGACCCCAACCAGTCACAAAGGCCTTTTTCCCAATAAAAATATCCTCCTCATTAGGCATACATATTGGGACTATATGTGGATGATAATCTACTGGAGATTCCAATTCTAGTATGGCAATATCATTTTCTACAAAGGGGTACAAAAATCAATCATATTTTTTTGATAAAAATGTAATTTTATCAAAATATTTGAGAATTTTTTTTAGAAAAGGGAGCTTACTGCTTACCAAAAGTTTGGGCATTATAATCCCTATGAACAATAACTCTTCGGACATTTTTGGTTATGGCATTTGAATTGGTGGCTTCTGTCTCGGTTGAAATGTCAAAATCACCCAGAACTACAGTTAAAGTTGCCAAAAATCCAGGTTGGCAATGAGCAGCCGTCAAAACTATACAAAAATTTGTTTTAAAATGTTGATTTTTTTAGATAAAAAGAAAAAATTACCATATTTTGGGGCGATTAAAACACCTAAAATAAGAGATTATTAAAATGATTGTTGATAGATAGCTTATCTTTAGTAGTAGATCGGTTTGTAATTTTTTTACCTCCACATTTATTTTTGGAAAAAAGTCCAAGCCAAGTGGCTTCCCTCACAAGTGCCTGCCAGGGCCATCGTCCAAATTTCGAAGCTGTTCCGCCAACAATACGACCCTGCTTTTCAGCTGATCGAACACCACAATCTAAAAATATTCAAAATTCCGTATTTCAAAAATATGTCCAAATATTTCCAAAAAAGAGAAAAAAAGATAAATTCTTTGGATGAACATTTTTACCTTTGCGATAATCAAGAGGTTTGAAAGTTGATGTAGGTATAGAAGTAGTACTCAAAAATGCTGGAAGAGTTGTTTTCTTTGTAGGTGGCTGAATTTTATTTTTTCCAGGTATTAATTTATCCAAATTTTGTACAAAATGAGGATCTGATAGAACATGAAGTGGATGTAAAGTTGGGGCAGCTATTTTATCTAAATTGATTGGAGGTAATGGTTCTTCTTCGATTTCAGCAGTTTCTGGAAATTTGTCATTACCAGCTGAGGAATCACCTGATGAAAGCAAATTCTCCTCAAGGTTTAGATTATCCAAACTTCCGGCAAGTTCTTGAACAACCTGGAAGTTGCCCAAATTGAAATAATGCATCAATTCACCCAAAATTCAGAATACTGATTTTACTTACCTGATTGACAAAGTCATCAATCGTTGTATCAAGATCCTCTGTCATAACAGCCGAATGTTTATCAACTAGTGGTTTTTTAGTAGGTTTATTCCTTAATTTTTCATTTGTAGATCTTTGAGGCTTTGGTGTTGTTGTTGTGGTAGTAGTTGTAGTAGTAGTAGTAGTAGTAGTTGTTGCTTTTGTTGATTTCATAGTAGGTTTAGGTGTCTTTTTTCTTGGGGGTAAAGTGTAAGTTTTCTGAGGTGTTGATGGATACACATACATTTCAGTCGTAATTTTATGAAGATTTATAGGCCTTTGAGTTGTTTGAGATTTTGCAGGCATTTGAGTAGTAGTCCCCTTTGATAGTACTTGTAATGTAGTTTTCACTTTTGTTGTCATTTGATCTTCTAAACTTGTGGTCTTCCATGGAACAGTCGAAGGTCTCATAGTCGGTCTGATCGTCTGCTGACCCTGAGACAAAATGGTAACTTTAGTTGAGACTTTTTCGGTTGCTGCAGTTGTTGTTGTTGCCTTAGTTGTCTTTATATATGTTGTTGTTGGTGTTGTTTTATCTGGAGGTGAATTGTCATTATCATCGATTCCAAACCAAGTCGTGATTTTCCCGACTGATGGTACAGTGAACGTGTGAAAAGCCATATTTGGGTCTTCAGTTTGAGCCGGTCTTGGTCTCAAAGTTGTTGTTGATTGTTTTTCTGTTGTTGTTGTTGGGTCACCAACAGGGTAGGTAAAAGTGTGTATTTTACTGGTCGAAGTAGCCCAAGAACTTTGTGCACTTTGTTGTTGTTCAGAGCCTAAAGAACTTGGTTCAGTTAAATAAATAATAGAAATCGGTGGATTAGGCTCTGTCGTTGGTTTCTCAATTAAATAGGTATTTGTCGTAAAATCTACATTACTAAATTTATTACTATTAACCTTATCTTTATCTTTATCATCTACACTATAACTAGTGGTAATTTTCCATATATTATTCCAGTTTAACTCATCACTTGATGCTAGAACTGGCTCTCCTAGTGGTTTTTTACTATTTATAAGGTTCTCATTAGAGTTTTTAACTTCATCTTCTGAATCTGAATCACTTGAAGATGATGATAGTGGTGGGGTGCCTAAAAGACTTGAAAGTAATTCATCAGAGTTTAAATGAACTGAAAGGATTTCTTCAGTCTTTTGTATAGGGTTGAGTGGGGTCGTTGGTTTCTTCGATAATTGCATCATAACTGACCACACATTTTCAGTGGGGGTATTCAAATTTTCTTCACCAGCACCACCGCCACCGCCATTAACTTCATCTGGGTCTTGATTGAGCAAGAGATATGGAGGGATTTTAAAAGTGGTTGACTTATCGTCAAAAAAGTCATTATTATTATTTGAATTTGAACTTAATTTAATCTCAAGGGGATCAGTGTGCTTATCACTTGAAACTAGAGTAGGCTCCTTATATGTAGTAATACTATTTCCATCCAAAAGTCCATCAATATACATAAATGTGGATAATTTGGGGGGTTCTTCAGTGTTATAGTTGTAGTACTGGGATTTGGGGCTTAATGTCGAGGATTCCAAAGTGCCATCAGACTGGCCATTCGGAGAACGGATATTACTGGAAATTTAAAAAAAAAATAAATTATTGTTCAATTAAGCTTATACAATAACAAGGGGGTAATCTTACTAATTATTTCCGTTAAGACGTTCAGCAAGAGTATCACTGAGACTGGAGAAAGTTTCTGAAAATTCAAAAAAAAATCAATAATTTCATTGTTTTATATGGAATCTGTCTATAGTAAGGTTATAAGGTTAGGTAGGTAGGTCTCTTGGAAAAAGCAAAAATACTTGAAAAAAGATAAAAAACTTGGCAGAAAAAATTCTTTGCCTATTTTTTTGTTTAAAATTTGTTTTAAATGAGATTCTTAATTCCGATATTTGAGTTTGTAATGGTAGAGTAGACACAAAAAATTTTCAGTTATCTTTTTTAGTGTTAAAATTTTACGAAAAAATTGGAAAATTTGGATTTAAGATCAAAAAGATAAAATCGGATACTTGACACAAAATCTATATTTGTCCATCACATGATAGGTTATATATCGATTATTTTAATCGATATAGTAGGGTACTACTAACTACTAACTAGAATGATTATAAAATACTTTGTAGGTACTTTGTAAGTACCAACAAATTTTTGAAAGTTAGGGAAATTCTTACCCAAAGCGATAGGAAGAACAGTAGTATAGTCACTGGAAGGAGGTAGAGCTACAAAAAAGTTGAAATTAAATCCTCAGTAAATTCTGGATATTACAAAAAAGGCATACTTGAATGTTCTCCATTTGACTCAAAATTGTCAAAGTTGTGTAATGAACCCATCTCTTGAGGCTTAAAACTGTTCTGGTTGACTCCCCAGTCAAATGTAGTATCCCTTGGAGGAGTAGGTTGACTACAAAATTTGGAAAAAATTTAAAAATTTAAGTGTAAAAGTTGAAGTAAATTTTGAACCTGAGAGCAGAAGGTATCGGGAGAGGAGCCTCAAGACCCGTGGTCTGGTCGATAGACGCCGAATTTGAACTTCCGGTTGTCCATTTCTTGTTGTTGTTGTTGTGGTCGGAATTGACTGTGATTGTTGACTGCTGGTTCTCTGGTGACTTGACGAAGATTGTCGATGCTGGGAGATTTGGATTTGATTCGGACGATGTCCCACCATTACCGAGGTAGACAACTGGGGTTTTTGAATTCGAAGCATGATTACCAGCTACTGAAGGTGCAGTATTGAAATGATCTGTATTGTAATTCAAGGTATTAAGAGTTTTTTGGTGTTCTGAGACAAGACAGCAAGTTCCAAATAAAAATCGGTCTACACAAGCTCCAATTACAATTCCTGTTAAATATTTGGAAAAATCAATAAATAATTGACCAGAGTACAATAGGCACTTAATAAGATTTATATTTGCTTAATTGTTTTGACTTCTTGAATAAAATTAAAGTTTGTAGCTTTCACGAAAGCAGTTTTAGTACATAATTATTATTTATATATAAAGTACCTAATTTTATCGATATTACCCTAATAAGGATAGATAAGTATCTGTATTTTTATAAATATAAAATACCTAATTATTTGGAAATATTCATCTACAATGGACCTAAAGATTTTATGCACATTTTTAATCTAGTAGATAGAACCTTACTACTCGTATTAACTTGAATTTGGCTACTCTGATCAGATTTATAAATAAAATAGGTAGTTTTAATAAGTACCTAAATACATAATTTGATACCAATTCCATTCTTGAAATGAAATATTCCCCAAATTTTTAACTTAAGTTATGATGTGTATTGTTTAACTACTAATATCTTTATCAAAGTAAGTAGGTACCCTATAGAATCCGTAAAACTAGTTTCAAATAAATGAACATATTTTATTTCTCTTACCACTTCTTTCTTGACACTCGAGACTAAACATACAAATCCCAGTCCGATTTCCGACTCCACTTGGTGATGAGTTACACTCTTTTGGGGTGATACTCAAACGCCTGCTATCTAAAAATTCAAAAACAAATCTTATTAAAGTTATTTCATTTCATTATGCTTCTTGGCAAACATCTATACTGTGTAGGGGTAAGGTAGGGTTAATTTGGAAACTCTTAGTTTAGATAATTGCTTATATTTAACTAACTAATAGTTATTTTAGAACAAAATTTTGACTAGTCTGGTCACAACAAGGTACCTCGTTATAAGTTAAGTTAGTTTTACCTAAATTTCATTTAATTAAAGTTAATTGGGCAATGATTGTTTTCAGTATATATTTCTAACTTTTTGAGAAAAGTTAAAATTTTAATTAACTGTCATCAATTTTAATTATTTTAACCAATTTATTATTGTAAATCATTAAATAGACATTTAACTTAATGTATGTCTCAAGATTACAATTTTGGCTTAAAGTTTTAATGCACTAATTAAGATTCTTAAATTATGGTTGATGGTCGGGTTAATTTGGAAACACGAGTAGTCTTAATTTGGAATAGGTAAATGCGTGTTATAACGTCTTGATCACGACGAAACAATTTATCTCCTAAATTATAAGTCTGATGAAAAAATTTTAAAGACAAAA
>JAQIXA010002851.1:0-16040 GCA_034699045.1 Nanhermannia cf. coronata Gr-Ori-00579 | reverse complement strand
TGGCTAGGACCAATGGTTTACCCGTGCCGGTTGAGTTTTGTTACCATGTTAAAAATTATTCGAAAACTCCTTCTTAAATTTTACTGATTTGTCAAAATTCCATCTTTTGATCAACCCCAATTTGGAAATTATGATTATGCCGGTATAATAACTGGACATTTTGGTATGAAAAAATGAGATTTTTGAGCTTTTTTGGTATCTTTTTTTATATATGAAATGATGTTATGAATTGTATAAATAAGATATTTTGTAATGTGATTATTACTTTTGTAGAAAAGTGAGTTTTACAAAAGTTTAATTTCATTTTTTGGGCTCGTCAGACTCTGAGTTTTTTCTCAATTTTTGTTATAAAGAATCCCTACCTAATTAGTTTGAGGCTCCAGAAATCTCCAAGAAAAAATTTAAAATTTGAAATCTGATGTCAATGCAGTTGCACCCCCTTATCATTTCTTAGTGTAGAAATTATTATTCTAATCTAAATCTAAACAAAGGATTACTTAACTTGAGAAAAAATTATTTTTCATAGTATGCACATATGTATAGTTTCTTGTTGTATTAAAATACAGTATAAATAAATATAAATAGGTAGGTACTTTGTAATACTGATATGTAGTAAGTATAAATAGTCGGCTTTGCCTCAAAAAATAAACCGGCTTTCGATCTCAACAATAATCTGAATCTTGAAACTCATCGAAATAATTTCTTTTTTTTACTACTAGTCTGACTACTACTACTATTTATACTGCTACTGCTACTTATATGTACATATGTATAGAGGTTACAGGTCATATGAACACAAGGTAAAGTGTCAAAATGCCAAAATAAGCATTTTAAAAAGATAAAATTTTAAAATACTTGTGTCTATTACATTGCATTTCTCAATAGCAAATTAACAAAAATTGAATTTTTTCAAAATAGTTGAAAAATACTCAAATAGTCTTTAAGGGTCTTAAGGGTCAATTAAGGGCCATTTTTTGATAAAATATAAAGGATCTCTTCGGCTTTCAGGCCTTTACCATGTTAAACCCCATATAAAGGCCAGAAGGCCCAATATAGACCGAATTTAACATTTAGAATTTTTGACATAATTTGGGAAAAATTAGCAAAAAAGAAAATGACTCAGATTTAATTTGGTTGAAATTGTCCCATCATTTTAAGACTAAATTTACCTCTGATGTATGAAATTAACTTTTAATGACATTTTGAATGATTTAAGATTAAACTCACCCCTATTTCGACTCTTTTTCACCCCAAATCGATTCATTTTCACCTCAAAATTATATTAAATTTTGATTCTGACAAAATGATTTGGCATATATGGTCAAGTTTTTTAAGAACTTGACCAGATAGATAAAGGATCTTTTTCAAAATATTTCCATTTTTCTATTTATTTCTCTCATTTAAACTTATTTGGGCCATATATCGTCAATCTGACCTGACTGAGGATGAACCAGTCCAAGTGTAATTATCTGAGTTGAAAAACTCCCCAAATGTTTTTTTTTTTTTAAAAACAGTAAGAAATAGAAAAATTTTTGTATTAAATTTGAAAAACACCCCCTTGCCAGTTGAATAGAGCTTTTGTTCAAAATATTATTATTATTATTTTTTATTTTTTCTCATTCTTGTAAACCTCAGTAAATACGAGGAGTACCTAACTTACTAATAGATTGTACAATTTACAATTATTTGGGTATTATTTCATTTCATTTCATTTCATTACATTTAACAAGAAAAAGTAGAAATGAAAAAGAGATACAAAAACACCCAAACTTGAATACTTTCGGGATATTCCTTTTCTTCAAAAATAGAAAAAAAAATATAAAATAAAGGGATAAACCCGCCTACAAATATTTTTATTTATATACCTAATGCTTTTACAGAAGGTTCAAAAGATGCTTTTTTATTTAAGAAAATATCCAAAATTTCAAAATTCATCTAATTTAAAGGGAAAAATTTCGTCGTTTTTTTAAATTTTTGGCAAATATTTGATTATAATACCTTCAAAAAAGCTCGAAATGTAAAAATTATTCTAATTTATTGGGAAAAATTTCAAACTTTGACAAATTTTTGACAATAAAACTTTCAAGAAAAGTTCAAAATTTCAAAATACATCTAATTTAAAGAGCAAAATATCAAAATTTGCCGAATTTTTGGAAAAATTTTGGCTAAATAACATGCAAAAATTATTCAAGAAAAGTTCAAAATTTAAAAATCTCTTTGATTTAAATAGAATTTTGTCAAGAGGTTTAAGTTTTTGGCAAAAAATAGTCAAAAATTTACAATTTTTGACTTTTGTTTTTTGCTTTTTGACATTTTCTAAACTGGTTTGTGTGACCTTGTAATATATAGGTACTTTATAAACCACCTACAATTTACAAAATTTCAAATATAATTCAATAAAATGAATAAAGAATTATTTTTTCCAGGCCTTGTCCCATTCTTTGTACTGTCAGATATCATTAGAAAATTTCAACTACAACATTTAAAGCACAAGTTTACCAAAAAAAATTGTCATTTTTATTTCATTTCCGCTCTTCTGATCTTCATTTCATAAAATTTGAACAAAATTTCCATTTCTTGAGGCAAAAATAAGAGTTTTTGAGACTCTTATTACATATACATTTACATTAAGAATTGAGAGTAGTTGGAAAAACAAATAGTCGTGCTCATTTCCCTTTTTTTTCTTAAATTAACCCTACATTTTTATACAGGGTGTTTCATAAATCTATAAGGTAAAAAAACAAAAAAGCATTTTAAATCCTGTTTTTACATGAAAAGGTACAAAATCTAAGGATCAAAGTCTTTTAAACATTCTAAAAGAGTGTTATTCTACTCTTATTTTTCATCCGAAATCCTAGTTTAAGTTGATTTGACTGTCAAATCTAGGATTTCAAAATTAAAATTTGAGGTGAGAAAACCAATTATAAACCTATATAGGAAATGCAGTAAACTTAATTCTGGTCAAAATTTTGGTTTAAAAACAATATATATGGTTTTCAATTAAAAATCAGGGATTTCAGATCCAGCATTTTTAAATTTATTCAAAAAATGACATAAGTATATAGGCCATGAAATCTTATTATTAAAGATGGCAGATTTTTTTATAATATCTTTGAATTTTAGATTAGATTTAACATTTTGAGATCTCTGAATTTACCTTGTGGATTTACTTATGAAATACACTGTATGGTATCGAAAAGGCCGTGTTGTTTGTACTGTTGTAAAATGAAATATTATTGAAGCATATGCAATAATAATAATATGGTAGTAATACATACATACATGGTGTAATACACGAAAATATGAAAATAAATATAAACATGAATTAATACTCTAACATTTCATATTTCATATACTTTCATATACACTATGTATGTAGTTTTTAAATAGGGACAAATTCAACCAAAATTCAAAATCAAATGGAAATGTTTAAAAAAAAAATTTTTTTACTGTCGGCTTTTTTAACCCTTGTGACTTTTGCTGGTCTCTTTTTTATTCATGATCTCAACACATACTGAGAAATAAATCTTGAGAAAAACTCGGTTTTCAACAAATCCCTGGTTTAACTCGTATAAATCATGAATTTATTTCAATTTTCAAGTCACTTTTTTTACACATTTTATGACAAAAAACTGAATACTTCTTGACTTTCAATTTAAATTAAAGAGATATTGAAATTTGAACTTTTATTGAACGATTTTTGAAGGTTTTTTAGTCAAAATTTTGCCAAAAATTCGACAAATTTTGATATTTTGCTCTTTTTTGACCATTTTTTGTCAAAAAACTTGAAACCTTTTGACAAATTTTAATTTAAATTAAAGAGATTTTGAAATTTTGAACTTTTCCTGAAGGTATTAAGATTAAAATTTGGCAAAAATTTGGCAAACTTTGGGCCTTTAGAATCCAAAAAATGCGAATTTTGAATCTTTAATTTAAAGATTTTAAAAGGCTCTGATTTAATCTCTATTATTTAAAATTTAAATTTAAAAATTGGATTAATTTCATATAGGGGTAAATTTAATCAAAATAGGGATGAAATCAAACTCATTTTAAACTTGATGATCTATTGTACCTATGTACTTGGTTATATGATTTTAAGTAGGACCATTTTAGGACCATTTTAGTGGATTTTTACGAGACAGTTTATAGGATTTTAATTTTTTAAACAAATACTAAAAAGCTCAAATAAGAGTTTAAAATTGTACAAATTTGTAAGGTTGATTGTGGTTCAAAAATTTTTTAGATTTATTTTTACAACGTTACGGATTGAAATCGTGTCAAAATCCTAATGGTTAGTTGTACAACATGATGTGAAATAATACCTCTGTACATGTAATAATAGGAATAAAAAACATTAGGATTACTATTATTATCCATTACCTCTATTACCTTCTATTACAAGGGTCAAAGTAGCCTCTAAAAACCCTTCAAAACCAAGTCCTCAAAAATAAAGCTCAACTTTGAAAAAAATATTTGAGGGTACATTAGGAATAGTTGAGTACATTATTAATCTAAACTAAACTACTAAAAAAATTTGGATAATTTTCATACAGAGGTATAAACAGACCACAAATATAGGGGTAAATTCAACCAAAATTGAGATTAGATTACATTAGAGCCTTTAGGAATTTGGACAACCTGTTTCTTGACAAATCTATAGAGATATACATTGGAGAATTTTAATAAATTTTTCAAAATTTTGAGAATTTTTTAAATTTTTGAGCTAAAAAACCGGACAAAAAAGTTCCTACAGGGTCAACCTTTTTTATTGAGGTTTTTTTAGGATGATTCAGAAATTTGAAAAAGTGGGTGTATTTGTGGGCCAAACCTGAAGATTTTTGGGTGATTTAAAATGAAGAAATTCACTGAAGAGATAATTACCCTTGTAAGTATCTAGTAGTAAACCTTATTCATTGTTATGTAATAATAGGGAAGATGTACTTACAATTAAAGAAAAAATTTAGAAAAAAAAAATTACAAAGGCTTAAACCAATTATAAATACTAAAATACTGAAATACCTACTAGGCTCTTGTTATTTATTATTTCCAAATTTTGAAAGGTAAATTACACACAAATATATTATTTCATAAAGGTCTAAAATAAACTCTAAAAAAATATTTGAAATCTGTGAAAAATTTGAAAGATTTCAACTTTTTTTGAAAATTTTTCATTTCAAAATGTATTTAGAATTCAAAATTTTTATAAATTTTTTGAATTTGGGTTCAATTTTAAGACCATGTATGGTCTTAAGACCAATTATTATTGAAAAAATGGTTATTTTTATCAAAATTAAGAGTAAAAAGTAGTTAATTAAATCCTAGTTTAAGACCTTGTAAAGTAATTTAACACCTTGTACTACGTGACATTAACTCTAATTTACAATTTTAACTTAATTTTTGGTACCTATATTAATTAGATAGTCTTTAAATGCTCGTTCGATTGTATACATAAATGTAGCTGATTTCCATATGAATTTGGGGTGATTTATTTTTTTTCTGACTGACTGTTTTTTTTTGGGTTAAAAAATGGTCTACTGTCTGATTCCCAGGATTTGATTTTTCTTTGAGATAATTTTTAATAAATTTAATAAATAAATAAATGTATTCAAGTATCTATATGTATTTGTCTGTAATGTATAAAAGATATGCATGGGTTCTTTAGAGAGAGAGATAAAAAATGACTGTAATCAATTTAAATTAAGAAAAAAATAATTTATGAGCAAAGGAAATGGACATGTATAACTAGTTCAGGAATAAAAAGCACTTTAAACCTTCAAAATAACTTTGAAATTTACAAAACTCATCAAATTTTCCGAAATTTCAGTAAAATTTCAGCAAAACTCGACTTGATATTTTGATAAAACACCTTCAAAAAAACTCAAAATTTATAAAAAGTCAAATTTTCTAAAATTTCTGTAAAATTCTATGCGTTTTTTGCCCATTTGTAAAACTCAAAATTTGACAAAATCATGAAATTTTCCCCAAAATTTGACTTGATATTTTGAGAAAATCTACACTTGAATCCCGTAAATGTTCGAAATATGCCTTTATAAAAATAGGTAATTTATAGGGGCATTTTAAATGGCATATTTGTGGTTTTCCAAGTTCAAAATTGTACCAATTTGTACAGTGAATAATTACAATTTGATTTGAATTTTTAATTCGCTCTCGGTCGCCCCCCAAGTATCAATATAGTGAATTTAGAATTAATTACAAATCTAAAAAAAACTATTTTCCCATTACATTTACATTTAAAACCGCTGAAAAAAGTGAGATTAGAGTTTTTCAAAATAAAAATCTCTATTTGAGTTTAATGTGAATTGAATGAGCTCTGTTATACAAAGTGTTTCAAAAAACGGCTCAAAAATTTCATTTTAAAGTCTGAAAACTGAAAATCTGAACCTTAGAACTTGGGAAAATAGTGATTTTTGTCTAGATTTTTTGTTTTTGTACATTTAAATAAAGACTTAAGTTTAATTTCATCCATATTTGGCTGAATTTACCCATATAATTTTGGTCAAACTGTAAGAAATTAAACACAAGTCTTCAAAAAACGACTCAAAAAATTCGAAATTTCAAATTTCATCTTAAAATCTATAAAACTCAACCTTTAGAAGCTGGAAAAAAGAGATTTTTGTTGAGATTTCTATTTATTGTAAGTACTTGTAGAACACCCTGTATATCAGTTTATTTAGCAAGGGGGTATTTAAAAGAAATCAAGTCGGATTTTTAAAAAAAAAAAGTTCAATTTTTCCAGAGAGATAAAAAAAATGGTAGGGGTTGTGGTGTTGGGATAATGCGATATTAAAGCAATGAGATCTGAAATCCACACAAGATCTTTATCCTCAAATATAACCCGGGTCTAAATTCTAAATCTAAATTACCCGGATTTTTTACCCACAAAAAATAGGGAGAAAAATGGTTAACATTTGAAACATTAAGTTATTACATAATACAAGACATCGAGCATAAGTCATAAGGCATAAGGTATTATATTAAACAACTGTTGTAAAACTCAAGACTACTTACAGAAATGCATATTTTTCAAATTTAAAAAAATATCCATATTCAAAATCATCAAAATTTCAAAAATCTTCAAAAATCACAAACCAAAAAAACTCGTAAAATCTTTCAAAATGTTTAAAATGTCATCAAAATTTGATTTTGACAATTTAAAATTTCAAAATTTTGATTTTTGACGATTTTAAAAGGTCAAAATTTTGACATTTTTGCATTATACAGGATGCTGAAAATGTCGTAAATTCGATTTTGACAATTTTGAAATGTCAAAATCTTGATTTTTAACAAGATCGCTGGTCAAAATGTCATCAAAATTTGATTTTTACAATTTGTAAATGTCAAAATTTTGACATTTTCGCACTAGACATGATGTTTATAGTATCTTATTTGAAATTAGAAATCTCTCAGCCCCATAAGGTTAAGTTTAAAATGATTTTTTTCTAAAATTTTAATTCAAGATTAAGATTTGAGATATACTAGTATGTATGTACTTACCTACTATGTATCTATTACTATATGTATGTACTTATGTCCCTATGTATCTACTGATATATAAAGTATCATTTTTGTCAGTTTTAAAAAATTTAAATGCAAAATCGTTTGTTGTAAAAAAAGTATCTAATCTCCGTTTGTCAACCCTTTTCAAGGATTTTAAATTTTAACACCCTTCAGCATGAAGAAAAAAAACCGAATTCTATCATCATAAAATCCCATTTGTTTCTCAATTTGTTTAGTAAGGTACTGTCTCTACATGTATCTATTATATATGAACAGTTTCAAATGACTTGGCTTAATTTTATCCCCATATTGGTTGAATTTACTCCTATATTCTTAGTCTGGGATGAAACCAACTCTTATTTTTTTATATTTAGTTTAGGTTAGGTTAAGATTTAAAAATATACAAGGTTAATTTCATACAGGGATAAAGTTTTACCAACATTATAAGGGGTGAATTCAACCAAAATAGGAATGAGATTAAATCAGAGCCGTTTGAAATTACAATTTTGGAGAAATTTTTAGAGCTTTTTTAGCCCCCTTCAGAAATGGAAAAAAATATTCAAAGTGTCAGCCAAGCACACACCCTTATGGACGAATTAACCTCAAAGTCTGTCGTCGAGCTCTTAAGAAAATTTCCATTAAATTTTATACTTAAAATAGAATCCCCATCTATATACATATAAGTATATACATATACATATAGATTATAATAATTAGGTAAATACCCAGAGTTGGCAACTAGCCTGCTGAAATTGATTTAATCCAGCCACCTGGAATAAATATTCAAAATGGTCATGGATAAATTGACCAAATGACCAAAACTATGATATCCAGTATAAATAGCCGTATTTAGTAAATAATCTTGATTTTTGTTATTATTTGAAATAAATAATTCGAAAGTGAACAATATAAATGAATATAATCCTATATTTATAATTTGAAATTTTCATTTAAGCCATTTTTGGCGAGTAAATAATGTGCGTTTTAGTCAGCTATTTTGGTCAAAAAATCCTAATAAAGCCGGCTGTGCCAACCCTGTATATATGATGTTTGTAAATCAATAGACGACAAGTTTATTTACGATCAGAGTAAATACATAACTTGGTTTTTGTTGAAATTGTGAAATGACTGATTTTATGCAAAATTTGAGGAAATTGAGGTTTTCGAAACAATTGCTCGAGATCAGAGATCACAGCCAGGGACTGAGAGCTTGAGATCGTCGTCGTAAAACCTCAACTTTTGTCAATTTTTAACTTTTTTGAAATTTCATCGGGGCTTTCAAGAGTCCTGAGCAAAGCTTATAGTATATATAATGCAATTAATTACTAACAATAAGTTCTGCTGTCTGATGCTGAAATTTTAAAGCTTTTTGAAAGATTTCCTACTTTATGATGTATCCAAAGTAGGTACCCATAAAATGTACTAGGTTTTGAAGAAAACACTCAAAATATATCAATCAAGAATCCATTATCTACTCTACTGCAATGACATTCAAATAAATTTACTCAAGTTATTCAAAATTTTAAATAATGTATATCTTTATTACAACAGATATTTCATAAAGGATTTTATTTAAAGAATTTTTGGCCAAATAGATATAATAAGCTTATTATTCAATATTTATCAAAAATAGTCTATTATTTTTCGAAATTTTCCTTTTTGCCATTTTGGCGAGTAAATCTGTACTTTTTATTAGTCAGTCAAATTGGGAAATTTGACTATTTTTAACCATATAATCTGTATGTATGAATTCTTGATTGATTTTTTGAGCTTTTAAGTGTAGGGTACTTAAGATATATGTATAATAAGCTGAATATTGTGAAAAATTGTCTACCTGGCTGTGGTGCAGTCTTTGTATAGTATGTCAAAGTCCTTGCAAGAGAGGAGTTTGCACCTATTCACGCCTGGCTGGATAGCTCCAAGGCCCCGGAGGATTCGGACCTGCTCCACATTGCACACGATTGGGACAATGTCGAGTCGCTTGAGCTTCGTATAAACAGTGTGAAGTCCCCCCACAAGGTGCTTGAGGAAAAGTTCAAAGGCCTGCGGTAAGCAGAGCATTGTGTCCCCACTGATGACGAAAGCGGCCACCTTCTGTCCACGGTAGTCTACCAACTTGCACTCGTTTGCTGTGGGGTCATTGGTAGGGGCCATTGGTGCTGGTGGTGAGTGTCCATATGACCTGTCCATGTGACCTCGGTCATAGCCCGACCCGAAATGGTCAGGGTGCATTTGTGAGCCAAAAGCCTGTACGGCCGCCGCACTGCTCATCGCACCAAGTGCTGAGAGAGATGCCAGTATGCCTGGTGTCATATTCTTAGAGGCTGCGATCGAGTTGATCATGTGTTGTTGTTGCTGTACAGAGAGATTCAGCTGGACTGACGATGGTGGACTCATATGATTTGTGAATGGAGATCCACGGTCTAGGGACCGGTCCCTATCTCGGTCTTGGACCCTGTCACGGGCTCGGTCTCGGTCTGACATGAGGTTGTGAGGTGGTGAGTATGAGTGTAATTTTGATTGCTGGTGATGGTGATGATGTCGATTGTTGTTGTTTTGAAGGTTGCCATGATGAAGTTGTAGGGGTAATGGTGGTGGTGAAATAGAGCCACGTGACCCATGGGGTGAGGTCATGTCTTGGGGTTCGTCGCCGGCTGAAGATCCGCCGGATTCCATGGCGGATTGTGCGGCCACACTCGAGTCGATTTTCATGAGCATTGGACGGGCTGATTGAGAGCCCGGACGAAGCACCAGATCGACCTTGGACAAGTGCGAAAATTTGCCAAAATCCCCGAGTTTGTGCCCTTGAGGTCCCTCGTAAGTACCCTGGTACTCACCTCCACTTATATAAGAGTTCAAGTGTGCTAGCAAAGCACTGTTCACACCGAAGCTTTCAATTTTGACAACTTGAGGCTTTTCTCAGCCTCAAATCAATCAGATCCAAAGTCCCACTTCACTCAAATCAAGTCACTTAAATTCTCAAAATTGTCGTAATTTTTACAGACACAGAAAAAGAGGCTCAAATGTATCTAAAAAAAGTATCTAAAAACTTGTGTATTTCAAGTCTACTCTAGTACTCGTATAAACTTACTCATATATATTTATAGACTCTAGTGACACTTTTTCAAGGGGGTAAGGTGACACAAACTGCTAATTTCCAGTACCTACTATATAATATCTCAAGATTTCTGTATTTCTGTATTTGGAAATTTTTTCTGATTTCCGTATTTTACACCTTTTTTTGTAGCTCAAATTTCACTTTTTCAATCAAATGACGTGCACACCTTGTACATGTATGTATCTTTTATACTGATATTTCACAATCAAACCACGATATATCCCAAATTCAATTACTTTTAATGTTTTCCAATCAAGTAATTAAGAAATCAAGTATAGTAAGATTTCTCGATTTAATTGCTCAATGTAAATTAAATGTCACTCTCACTTTTGTCCAACTTTTAATTTCAAATTTTTTAAAGATTATCTGTATATATATGTATTGTGAGGCTTCGAACCTTGCTTTCTTGGTATGTTTTTAGCCCAAGACTCCTTGCTTGGTCTAGGCCAGTGAAGAACTGAAACTAGTTTTCTATATAATGTATACTTGATATAGTTCGTATTAAATTATACTGTGTATGTGTATAATGTTGTATACAAGGTTTTTGAAATTTTTTTGAAATTTCAAGAGTGAGAAAAGGTTGAATTTGGGCCACTTTTTATTTTCTTTTTTTAGAGATTTTTAGAGGAATTGTTGAAATTCGACTGATTCTCAGTTGAATCGGACTCGAAATAAAGAAATATTTGAATTCAAATGTGGAATTGAGCCGTGGATTGTGTCTCGGGGTTCGGCGCACCAAAGTAAGGCCAGTCGGACCAGGATTGGGCCACATGTTCAACGGCCTGCCTCCTCAAACTGTGTCGATGCATCGAGCAAGGCGGACCAAAATTTCAACAATTCTTCGACTCCTCGAAACTACTCTCAATCTGAATACATACACACTTGAATAATACAAAAAAAAAATCCTGAACTTCTTGAACATATTATACAGAAGAAGAGAATACTTAAAAAAGTACATTTATATCTGCTGTATTGTACTCATACACCTATTATATTGTATTATATCAGAGGAAAAGATCTCGAAAACTCAAGAGATCTATCTCAGTGTGCTCCGAAAAAAGAAAAATTCCACTACTTTAACTTGTAGAAATGTACTATCGTGGGAAAGCCAGAAAAATTTGGACTTTTTTCAAGATTCTAGATTGAAGAATTGACAATTTTTTTATCTCAAAAAAACCCAAATTTATATACATAAGAATAGAAAATTTGCAATCTTAGATTTCATTTTATAATTTTACTTGTAGAAATGTACTGTCGTGAGAAAATCAGCAAGGTTTAAACTTTTTGCAAGATTTGGGATTGAAGAATTGGCAATTTTATTAGCTCAAAAAACATCTAAATATTTAAATAAATAGCCATCTCTTGATAGTTTATCAAATTTTGTTAGAAATTTGAACATGTTTTGTCCAGATTTTTGGCCAAATTTTACTAAAGTAGGGTCCTATCTGTACCCTACTTTAGGTATTTTGAAAAATTTTGAAATGTCGTAGTTGTAAATTGAAAATTTCGAAAATTTCTAATATTTCATTTTTGCCAAAAGTTTCAATCGGTTCTTTTTTGGCATAAATTTATGCTAAAGGATGCATTGGGATTATAATTGGCTATCTGGCTTTTATGTTTATATTTTATATGAGGCTTAATATACATATAGAGGAGATATTCTTTATTCTTTTATTGATGATCCAAAAAAGTTCCTAGTTGGATAATTTCCCCTTTTTTAGACTCAAATTCTAAGACTATATTTATCCCTCAAGTTTTTGAGAGAAAAAAAAGTTTGATCTTATTTGAATAGCCTTTTAGTATTGCTATTTACATACATGTATGTATGTACTAATACTAAAAGAAATGTCCACCTTCTTGAAATTCGAATGGACCCCCTGGGGCTTTTTTGTATTTTATTACACAGTAATACTACTACTATGTACTACAATACTATAGAATCCAAAGAAAGAATTTTTTTTGTCAAATTTAGTCATTCGAAGGAAACGCCCATTCCAAACGAAATATCTAGGATTCTAAAATCTAGGATTTTGAGATTTTTAAAATTTTGAGATTCTTGATACTTTATCCAGTCATTATATTATATAACATTTATACATATACAAGACAATTAATTAAAGATCCATTAAAAGTCATTTTACTATTTTAAATGATTTAAAAGCCAGTCAAATTTTTTCAAAGTTTTAACAAACGTAAATTTTGTTTTTAGATATACAATTACGACTACCTAATTTTGCATTTGAAGTGATTTTTAAAGTATATTAGATGCCTTAACCATGTGTTATACAGTAGGGTATTTGTGGGGATAATTTAGAAATATTTCAAGTTTTATTTAATTAATTTGTTTTGTTTTATGTGGGGCTTGTGGGAGTGGAGTCTGTCGATATGTCTCGTTGGGTAAATAGCTACCAGGTCCTAGGGCAAAATTAGCCAAAAAACTCGAAATTTTATTATTTTTCATATTTTATACATAGGTACAACAATATTCATATTAGGTATACTGTACATAAACTATATGCTGATATAAAATACATATAATTTAGTAGTATACACTACTATGTATGTATGTATAGGGGTGTTTTAGTTTTTGAAAAATCAGAAATTCAAGTTTAAAACTGAAACTCTAGAGGAACTTGAGATTTTTCGCCCAGATAACATGACAGGAAAGAACAAGGTCCTCGCCGCCTTTTTAAATACAAATACCTTACAGGATACTTCAAAAGTACACCTTCATTACAAAAAAAATCCTATAAAAATGAATATAATCCTATATTTATATTTTGAAATTTGGGTCATTTTTACCAGGTAATTGCCAATTTTTTGCTGAACATTTAATTTTTGCCATTTTGACGACCTTTTTTTAGTCGGCTGGCTTTGGAATCAATCAATGATAGTTTTAAAAAACACACATTTTGAACTTTTCAAGAATCAAAATTGACATAAAAAATTTTCCTTAAAATGAAATTTTTTCATTTTCCAAAAGTCCAAAATTTACATAAAATGTAGAAAATTTAGAAATATTGTTGTGATATTGATTTTGCAAAGGGATTTTTGAGTCAAAATATGCAATTCTTTCTGACTAAATTAGGTTTTTCAAAGCTGGTTTTGTAAAAGACTTTGTATAGACTAGCACAAGGCTTTGGATATTGATATAATAGTAGACGGGTGAATCCAATTTGTTGGAAAAATGGTAGATAGATAGATAGGTAGGGTATATAAAAAGTGTACAAAATGCATACAAAGTATGCATCCAGAATCCAGGCTAATATTATTATTATGAAAATATCAAATTTTCTGTATGATGTACCTACTAGATACAAGTCTTACCTAGACCTTTACACTTGATATTATGTGCTAGTACCTACCTATATACATTATATACCTTACTACCTATTATAATGCATAATGTAAAATAATATAGAGTAGGCTCAAAAACTGAAGTTTTTCCAAACCTCAACTCAATAATATCTCATAACCCACACTTTTGCCCTTTTTTTTGACTCGATTTTGACTCTCGTATTATGAATATGAGGAAAAAACCATGGATAAACCATGGATAAGTCAACTTACATTTAAAATTTTAAATCCACATGAATTTCGCCTTTTCTGCATAAATCCACTTACAACGTATCTGTATTACAATAAGCATAAAACTTTGAAAACAAAAATTCTATTTGGTTTTTAAGTTTTAAAAATATGTCTCAAATACTGATATTTTGTTCATTGTACCATTTGTATGAGTTGAGATCTTGAATATTTTAAGTTTTTTTAAAGATTTTTATTCTAAAATTTAGATTCTAAATAGACTCATTTAACAGTAAAAATACCAATCATTATTATATTTTAGATTCTTATACCTTAAGTACCCAAAAACATGGTCTGTGAAAATTTTAAGAATTGGTACCAAAATGTTAAAATAACATATTTGGGTTGGTTCAAATTAAAATAAGTAATGGTTTTGGCTTTAGATATTTTTTTAAAACTCGGATTTTATGTTATTCTTATTTAGGTCATTTTTTGAGTCGATTTTAATCCATTTTTTGTGGATTTTAAGGCTAGTTTGAGTGTTATTTTATAGATTTTGAAGCAAATTTTTGGGTATTATATCATCCCAATTTTGGTTGTAAATTCAATCAAAATTCGACCTTTATATTTCTGGTCTAACTTCAACCCTGTATAAAATCAACCAATACTTTTTTAAAATCCTAAATCCTAACCTTACCTACCCTAAACTAACAAATATTTTAGATTAATTTCATACAGAAGTAAGTTTGACCAAAAATATAGGGTTAAATTCAACCAAAATATGGATGAGATTAAACACAAGTCATATTTAAATAGGTTGTACTCGTATGTACAAGTCATATTTTGAAATTAAACTCGGCACTTAATCAAGTTATAATATTTCTGTTTGTTTGACAAATGGTATTTACCATGCATGGACTACTATGGTCTGGTATGAGCAAGGGGTTGAGGCCTTAAGGGCTCAATAATTCAAGTTTTTCGGGTAAAATATCTATGTATATATTAACTATACAAATAGGATAATTACACAGTGTTCAGACCGGGAAATATAAATCTAAATTTAAATTTAAATTTATATGTAAATCTCTATCCTATAGTTAAGAATGCAAGAATGAATCCACTTATTTATGTAAATAAACCTCGCAATATTTACAACTCTTATTACATATATGTACCTACATATATTTTTATTTCTTATATTAACAAAGTATATACCTACCTACCTATTTTGATAGGATTTTATATGAAAATTTAGTAGTAAATTTGGGTTAGTAAAATTTTGTAAAATAAAAAAAAAAGCAAAACTTGCTATTCAAAATTCAAAATATAATCTATATCAGTTAATATTAGTCTTTTACACTCAATAATTCAGCAAAAAGAGCTCGAAAATTTGAAAAATAGCTTAATAAACTGGTCATAAAACCTTCAAAATTTTAAATAGTTACCATTATACTACCTAAAATCTGTAAAAATTTCTAAAACTCAATAAAAAAGAGGTCAAAATGGAGTAAAATTTGACACGGAAAGGTACTCAATTTTTGAAAAAAATGATTGAAATTTTGGTAAATGACCTTTACCAAGATACCTCATGTATAGGTCATTAAGCCCATGATAACCCAAAGATATCCTTTCTGCAAAAAAGTTTCCAAATTTTAGAAATTATTTTAAAATTGAAAAAAATTTGCAAGTAATTTTGTGGTTTTTCTAAATTTTGCGAGCTAAATTTTCCATTTTCGATGCAAAAATGTATATTTTTATATTTTATGGATTACATATTATACAATAGTAGTAGGGTACTATACCTACGAGACATGGGGACTTAGGAAAAGTCCAGTTAATTATAGTTAATTACCTTAATTGTATTGACGATGAATGTCCC
>JAQIXA010002850.1:0-16043 GCA_034699045.1 Nanhermannia cf. coronata Gr-Ori-00579 | reverse complement strand
GTAGTGTTGCATCCACCCTTTGGAATTTTTCAATTCGGGCTAATTAAAAACTTCGACTTTTATTCGACTTTTATTCGGCTTTCTTCCCGCTGGTAACTTTTTGATTATCTAGTCTAATCATTACTCGTAGTTCAGCTAAAATTTGGTTTATCTATCTGATACTGATACAGATAACATGAGTTGATTTGTTATAATCCTCTGATTTTTTCATTCAAATAGATGCACATGATGCATATGAACGTGTCAGAGCCGAAAGCCGAGGATTTCAACCAAGAATATCCCAATTTCTTCAATGATGTGGACCAAGTGAGGATTGAAAGTGTCAGAATGAGTGAGCTACAATTGCCTGTTCAAAATCACTCGAAAAAAAGATCTCATGATGGAGATCTTGGTGATCCAGCAACTGCAATTATTATATTTGAGTCTGGACAACTTCAAGACCCTTACGAGTTCCAGGGATTGGCACATTTACTCGAGCATTCTGTTTTTCTTGGCTCGAATAATTACCCGGAAAAATTTGGAATCTTTCGGTTTCCCACTACTCAAATATCTGTAAGTTCCCAAATATATGATTACCTAACCATCATTTAGTTAAAATTACTTTAATTTACTATCTATTTTATCGATTATTAGAAGACACATTTGATGAGGATTCAAGCCTGTACAGAGACTGATGGCACTTATTACGTGATTCAAAGCGGGATTGAAGATTTCTCCAGGGGTGTGAAATATTATTGTGACCTTCTCATCAATCCAAGACTTGCTGATACTGAAATCCAAGAAGAATTGAAGGCAATTGAAGCTGAATATATTTTAAAACGTACTGACATTGGACTCAAAATTTTAGCTTTACTTGACTCATTCTCGAGTCCTGGACATCCATGTGGGAAATTTGATTGTGGGAATGAAGCGAGTTTGTTAAAAAATGGTCTTGGGTCAGTAACTCGAGAATGGAAAAAGCATACTTATTTTGGACAAAATATGAGCATTGTTGTCTCAGCACCTTTACCTATGACGAGTCTGATCCAATTTGCAATTGAGCATTTTTCGGAGTTTCCAACTGCTCTTGATAATCAGATAGCTCCAAGTCCATTACCAACTGAGAATCTCTTGCACTACTATGGACCACCTTTTGCTGACCCGAATAGGTAATTCAACATTTTAAACTAGGATCCATTTAACTACTCAGAATGTAAAATGCAAAATGATCAATTTCAAGAAACTGGATTTTAACATGAATTTAGATCCATAGTTGGTCTTATCCATAATAGTGTATAATCTCTGAACAATGGCCATTTGACCTTTACACATGCCCGAAAATTGGCCAAAAGGTCAAATATGGGGTAACTTTGGTGCGAAATAATTCAAAACGGGTTATCCAAATCCAAATTGTCCCAAGTTTGGGGTCAAAATCTTCCCCATAACTAAACCATATAAGGGTTATTCATGGCCAAGCTTGGTTAAAATCAGTCTAATAGTTTACGATTAATCATTTGTACAAATTACAAGTAAAAGCAGATTTATGGACAAAGTGTTCGCTTCGCTCGCACATTTTTTTGAAATCTAATTTTTAAAATCGTTATTTACAGGTTCAATTCATATAACTACATACATAAAATAATTACAAATTTTTAAACCCTAATAAATATATAAATGGATTTTTGATATCTCAAAATTTTGAACTCTCTTCGAAAAGAAAATACTTGGAAAAATTCTAAAATATGATCATTCATTTATCTCAACTTTTAACCTGTTCATAATGGTGGTTTAAAGGTCAAAATTTTGTGATTTTTTGAACTTTAGATGGAAAATTATGAAATTTTTGATATTCGCTTACATTTTTTTAGCTCTAATATTGTAAAAAATTGTGATTTTTAGGTTTAATTCGATTAACTTCATATCTCCTGTTTCAAAATACACCAAAGAACTGCTCGTCACCTGGTCACTTCCACCAGAATTTTGGAAAAATTTCGACTCCAAGCCCATTGATTTCGTTGGCTATCTCATTGATAATTTGCCAAACTGTAAGCCAATCATTATACCACACAAGCAAACTATACCTAATTATGTTTTTAATTGTATTTTTTTAATTTTCAAATTCACAAAACAGATAGGCTATTAGACATGCTCAGGAACCGCGGATTAGCCATAAATTCAACTACTTGGCCAATCTGGGAAAAATCCTCATTTGGCTCTTACTTCCAAATTAACATCTTTCTGACAAAAGAAGGACTTGTGAATTACAATGAAGTGCTTAAAATTGTCTTCTCATACCTTAAAGGACTGAAAAACTTCATTCCAAACTCTGGTCAAATATTTGAAGAAAAAAGGCAAGCCGAGTTGAATCACTTCCACTATGTCGATAGCCACAGAACCACACTGGACAATTATCACCACCATAATTGGACCGTGCCATTGAAAAAGATGAATTCATTCCTAAAACTAACAACTAGGTTCAATTTGACCGAAATTCTCAGAGTCATGGATCATTTGGTCAACCCTGAACTTGCCAATATAATAATTATAACAAAAAATGGAAATGCTCAGCAAATTCCAGCAAATTCAGCTGGAAATTCAGCTGGAAATGGAAGTTTTCATGAAGTTCTAACGTACTCAAGTTCGCAGATTCCTACTGACTGGCTTCAATCCTGGAAGACTATACCACCATGTCCAATTAACCCAAGTTTAAACGTTCAAATTTCAAGATTTGGTCTTGATTGTCACCTCACTTGTCCCAATGATTACAAAAATCCATCGATTAATCAAACACGATGGACGATTAATGTAGAGAAAAAGCTTTTTATTAGACATCAAAAGATTAGCAATGGGGCTAAAGGTCGACATCTTCAACACATTATGCCCTTCTCTGATTACCAAATTGGATTCTCATCAGATGAACTATATCATGAGACACCTCTCACTTCAGCATGTATGTTAACTTGGACAGAAATTCTAAATTATATGCTTCATCAACTTCACCCTTCCAATCATGAAGATTTGGCCAATTTTGGATTCGGTGTTGGATATGGCTCAATGGTCTTCTCGTTATGTGGTATCTCATTCAAATTGATTGACATCTTTGAGAAGGTGATAAATACTTTTGGAAATTTCGAGAACCTTCTAAACGAGCATGATTTCAATCTTGCCAAGATTTTAATTATGAACAATTTGGATATTTCAATGTTCAATGGACTAGAGTTTCTGAGAGATTTACAGAATACTGTGCTCTTGGATCAGTATATACCCATGGCGGAAATTCAAAAAGCTCTAAATGGTATATTAAAATTGTCTTTTAACACTTTGTTCAGCTTTGAAAAGCCCAATTTTGTCCCAATTTTACTTGAATCTGCTGTAAACTTGAGACCAAAATCGGATTTTTCTCAAATGATATATTTGGCTTATAGGTTAAACCTTATATAAAGGCTAGAAAGCCCATTATAAGTATAAACCAAATATATCATTTTTTTAGATTTGACATTTTTGCAATTTATGAATTTTACTCGATCGTTCAAATCTCGGATGCATATTGGTGGTGAGATCATTGGGCCAATATCAGAGGAGCATCGAGCCAGGATGTCTGAAGTGATCCAAAAGCTTCATTTCGAGCCTCTGAGAAGAGAGAAGGTACTTTACGAAGCCAAAGAAATTCCAAAGGGTGATAAATGTATTCGAATCAGAAATAAAAATCTCGACGACAAAAATTCCTACATTTCTAATTTTTACTTGATTGGCAATCAAATTCCATGGACTGTTGTAGATGCTATCCTTCATAAAATGGAAGGCGATATTCTCATCAAGCTCAGGTAATTTTTAAAATTTTTGAAAAAAGTTACAAGTCAATAAATATTGACTTGTGTTTAATTTCAATCCATTATTTGGTTGAATTTGCCCCTATATTTTTGGCCTTTTATCCAAGTTAGAAATTAAGACAATTTTTTTAGTTTAGTTCTGTTTAGATATTGATAAAATTTGAGTTAATTTCATACAGGAGTTTATCAGTCCAAAAATATAGGGGTTAATTCAACCAATATAGGAATGAAATTAAACTCAAGTCTTAATTTTATCAAGATTTATGTCAAAATTCGAATAATTTTTGGTTTACTATAAGAGTACATGAGCAGTTGGGGTATCTTGTCCATTGTGCACTTGAGGACAATTTCAGCACCCTTGGAATCTCAATAAATGTGGTCACCCCAACTGACCGATGCTCGACTGACTACGTTGATGAAAAGATCGATGCTTACCTTCAAGATTTCTACAGACGGGAGATTGAAAATAAAGTCGAGGTCAGGGTTCAAACTACTTATGCTAAATATCTCTTCCCTGGCTCCACTGATATGAGAAAAATCTCATTTCAACTGTCTGGACGACCTTTGGATGACTCGAAACAAAAAAAGGCCAAAATCGACCAAAACAACCAGTCCTCGTAAGCTTTCTTTAAAAAAACTAAGAATTAAGGTCAACTTAGGCTCATGATAAGATTAAGTATATTGGTGTACCACTTTTCTTTGACTCCAATTTAATCTCACCCTTATTTTGGTAGAATTTACCCATATATTTTAGGTCTAACTTAACCGTTGCTTGAAATAAGCCCAAAAATTTAAGAAAAGCCTAACTTACAACTAAATTAAATTAAATAATTTTGGGTCAATTTCATAGGGGTAGAGGTAGAGTTATACCAAAAATATAGGGGATAAATCAACCAAAATAGGAAAATAAAAATGAAATTAAACACAAATCATTTTCTTTTTCATATAGATCCGGAAACAATTTTAACAATAATAAGAGCATGTTCAACAATAATTGGGGCGAGTTTCGATTTGGATTCTCTGACAATTTAGCTAAAAATTCAGCACCTTTTGGAGCATCTTTAAATAATACAAATTTTTTTGGTGGTACCAATTTTGGTCAAAATTCAGGAACTTTTGGTGGAGGATGTGTGAATAATTCCAATGTTTTTGGTGGAAATCCGACCTATTTCGAAGCTATACAAAGTAGACCAAATGATGATTTTAGTGAAGAATATCAATTTGATTTTGACCTTCACTCTGAAAACATTGGCCATTCAATCAACTCGTACTTTATCACCAAGATTAAGGAGTTCAAAAGATCTTTGCCCAATTGTTCTAATCTGAACTCGCCTGAGAAGTTCATGTCAACTGATGTCAATGAAGAATGATTCATAATCCTAGTCCAAATTTATCAAAATATTCTTGCCACTCTATTAATAAAATCATAATTATGAAATGTATTTTGTCTTGTAATCTAATTTGTATCTCTAACCAATTCCTCAATTCTTTACAAGAATCCTAAATTCCTATGTAAGTACCCTATATCATATAGGCTATATGTGGTCAAAATTCAGAAAACAAATAAGAAATTTTGTAAAATAGATTTTAGATTTATTAGACCAAGTAAAAATATCAAGATATTTACAAGTTCCATTCAATAAATTCTCAATTAAAATAGTTATATAGGTAGGTAGGTAATATCAAAAATCAAACTCAATAATATAGATAGGGTACACATATTTCTTATTTACACTTTTCTAAAATCTAATTTTTATAGATATATTAAGTAGTAGATAGACTATAAGATATTGAATTTGAAAGGTACATTTTGATCATATTTCACAAGAAATTACACAGATTTTCAAAAAATTATTAATATTTTAAGATAAAAGTTCACATTTCTAATCTAATTTTAAAGTTAATTAAACTAATTATTTAAGTATACTTATCATTTAAAGTATGTATTAGTAGTACTTATTTAAGATTAGTATTTTGTATAAGGTACAAGTTTAGGTTTTTTGGAAAGGCATTTTGAAGAATTTCAAACTCCTATTTCAAGGTAAAATCTAAATTTTTGACCAGCAAGTTTTAACAATTAAATATGGCAATCAATGCCAGGAAACATGTGGCCCTTATTAAGGTCCTTAAGTATTAAGGTTTGAAGATTCTTATGGAACATTTAGTTTAGAAGATTAAAATTTTGAGAATTTTGAAAAATAGGTAGACTTCCTATGTTTGTCGATGTATTTAGGAAGGACTTGAGTTTAATTTCACCCTATTTTGGTTGAATTTATACCCCTATATCTTTGGTATGCAACGTATGGTTAAGGTTAGACCCAAAATATGAGGGTAAATTCAACTAAATAGAGATGAAATTAAATCTGAGCCTTTAGGAAGTGATAAAATTTTAAAATATCCATTAGACCCCTTTATTTTTCCACTATCACAATTGAACAATCTGTCATATCCTTAAAATTACATTTTTAATTTACAATTATAGGGTACTAGTGTAGAAGATTATAATTAGGTTAAAGGTACAATTTTGGAATTATTTCTTGAAGTTGTTGGATCTGATGCAGAATCTTGAGGATTTTTAGAGCCAGTAGCATCGGGTTCAGCTATTGATATTGGCAATTTTTGAGGTGAAATTTCATTTTCTTCAACTTCATCGATATTTTGTGTATTTGTATTATCTTCTAATGAAGATTCACAGACTTCCGAGTCCGAAGAGCCTGAAATGAGAAGGCTCTCTCGTCGTTCATTGATGGCCACATCTCGATTAACTGAGACTGTCAAGATTTCTCTTTTTCTTATAAGCCGAAGCTCGAGTCTTCGAAGAAATCTATATAAAAAAGATAGTTTTATAAATTTTTGTAAAATTGACTAATCCTAACATAGGTACAGTATTTGACAAAGACTTAAATTTAATTTCGTCCCTATATTGGTTGAATTTACCCTTATATTATTGGTCTAATTTACGCCTGTATGAAATTAACCCAAAAATTTTTTTGTTACTTTAGGTTAGATTAGGAGATTTTTAAAAAAATGAGTTAATTTCATACAGGTTAGACCAAAAATATAGGGGTAAATTCACCCAAAATGAGATGAGATTAAATCGAAGGCTTTGACAAATACCATATCTTTAGATTAGAAAAATGTCAAATCAGTTAGTAAGACTCGTTCAATTTTTTGTTAATTTTTGTTTGATTGATAGCCAAAAAGTTAGAAAATTTTGCAAAAATTACAAAATTTGAGTTTAGCGGCATCGATGGGATGGCAGTTTCATTTTGCATCATATATTATTAGAAATCAGAAATAAGCTGTATTTTGTACCTGATTTGATGTGAAATGGCCCTTAGCCTTGAAATTTTTTTGGGAACTGAGCTTGGAATCACATTTGAAATCTCTTCAGCTGAATTATGCTTATTCTCCAAGAGCTCTACTACCTCGGTCTAAAATAGAATTTTGAAAAGTTTTTGAAAATTTTGAATCGTAATATTTGTGACTTGTAGGTAAGAATAAGTTTAAATTACATTTTGATTTTGAGATAAATTTTCAGAAGAAAGTGAAGAGATTGTCCGAGGGGGTCGATTCGAAGTTGAGGAGCCTCCAGGTGAAAGTGATTTCTCTGATGATTGAAAAATTCGGTCTAAACTTCGACTCAAATTCACCGGACTTTTAGGGGATCTGAGTCTGGAAAGTTAAAAATAAATAAAAAATTGAATTACCTACATTTTTAAAGCCAATTTTTAAATTTCATATGCAAATTTTTTAAATGTGTATATTTTAAGGATCTCTGGAACTTGATGTATGGCAGTGCAAAAAATTCCTTGCGAATTCACGAACCTAAATCTTTTTTGTCAATTTTAAAGGTCTTGAAATACCCGGTTTTTACCACAATACTATTTTTTTTATTGGATTTTGACCTCAAAAATTGTAGTATTTTGATAACTTGTGAAATTGACAAAAAAGCTGTCTGTTCGTTCCTGATTTCTTTTCTGTCATATAACAATGTCCAGGGGTGCAGAAAGATCTGTTCCCTTGTCAGTTTTTTAAAATATTAAATATTAAATATTAAACTCTAAATTTACTAGGCTTTAATCAACTCAAACGGACGGACATCAAATTTCTGAATCTCAGTCATCGATTACCCCTAAAGCCACTTAAAGCTCATTTTTTTTCCCGTTTGATTAACATGGGGAACCGGGTTCCCCAGAACCCTTAAAGGATCCCCTGATCCCCAAGGGGTAGGTCAATCTGAAATTTTTGTCGAAATGGCACACCCAGACCGAGACCCTATGAAGGTCCTTCATACCAAGTTTGATAAAGATCGGTCCAGTAGTTCTCGAGTTATCCTCTGGACAAACAGACAGACAGACAAACGGACAAAGTGCAAGCAAAGTTGAATAGTAAGTGCTCGCTTCTCTCTCACAATAATTTTGCTTACCTTTCATTTGAACTATTTCGGCTATTTCTACTAGTTGAAAGATCTTCACTCGAACTTGAGCTTGATGTACAAACTCCCAATTTACTTTGAGCCCTTAGAAGTCTCCTCTTGGCTGAAGCACACCTTCGACTATTTCCACCATGAAGAAAAGTAGGTGGTAATAATTCACACAAACTCTTCTCACCTTTTCCAGTTGGTGAACTTCCAAGACTTACAGCTGAAGCACTTAGCAAATTCCCTGATTTTTTTCCGCCCTTTTCACGTCTCTCGCGCCTTCGTCCAGATCTTCGCATTTGTTGCTGATAATTTGGACCATGTACTATCCCACCACCATTTGTACTTGATGGAGGATCATAAATACCATCAGAATCTGTTATTCCTACAGTATTTACACCTATATTTGAAACTTCACTCGTTGGTGAATCACTTCTTGAACTTACAGGTGATAACTTCTTACAATTTTTTGAAAAATTTGGATCTTTTAAATCTTTCAAAACTGATAGAAATGGCATTGGTGTTTTGTTCATTTTACAAACGAGAGCTTGACATGATCCTGAATTATTTAATTTAGAATCAAGACTTTCTCCTACAGTTTTTAGTCTATTTAGACTTGAATTTGGGCAGATTTCGAGGCTCTTACTTTTAGGTATAAGTTTTCGAGGGATTTGTAAGCTATTTTCTACATCTGGAAATGAACTTTTTCCAGTTTCTGTATCATCAGTTTCATGGCCAACTTCAGTGTCAACAGCTGAGTCAGTTTCAATTTCATCAATTTCTTTAAATGATTTTTGTGATGATAATTCACAATCTTGGTCTTCATCAAGATTTCCTTCAGATTCAATGAAATCACCAAGTGTTGTTGAGGGTGCATTGAAAGAACATCTACGAGATGGTAGGGATCCTTTTCTTGAGGAATTTAAACCACATGTTGGATGATTTTGTGAGCAACAGATGGTGATATGAGAAGTTAATGAAGATCTTCGGGGAAAATGTGAGTTATGACCTTGATATGATGAAGTGTCATCAGATTCTAGTGGACAAAGTGGGGAAGATGATGGGCATCTGGATGGACAAGGGCTTGCCATTGATGAATATCCTGAAATTTTTATTTAAAAAAATTGATTATTCGTTCGTTTTATGACAAATATTCAAAAAAATATAATGATAGCTGTTAGTCTTATCAAGATAGGACTAATATGATCTTTTTGAGATCCAACTATTTCAAGATTTTTGAAATTTTTCGAGATTTTTTGCTATTTTTTGATAACTTTGAGAGCATTACAGATATGTTAGGGTCTGAAATTTGGAATAGTCTCCAAACCCAAAAATGGTTTTCGGTTTTTGTTTAGATAAAAATATCTAATCAAAAGTATAGAAATTAGTATAAAAATTCCAAATTTTTTAAATTTTTGGTTTATCCGTATTTTGGTTTTAAAAAATCCAAATAACAAAAAAGGATATGTTTTTGGATTTGGATGTTTTAAGATAAATTTTGAGTCTGAGACTACCTACCAAAAGTTAAATTTCATTAAAAATTGAGAATTTTAAGATTGATTTTCAAGATATTCGAGAATTTTGAGATTTTTTGCTATCTGAGAACTTTTGCTATCTCTGATATATTTGAAATTTTTTTAGCAGGTATCATACTGATATGTGAGCAATTTTTGAATTTTTTGTAAATTTTTAAAGAGAACTCACCTGAAGTGCTCAAATTTGATTCTGAAGGAACCCTATCAGCTGTCATATTTCCTACAAAAGGTGACAAAAAGCTCAAATTCGGTCTTTTCTGGTTCATAAACTTCATAATTGGTGTATCTGAATCACTTTCAGCTTCAGAAATTTGATTAATTGTAATCATTGGCATCATATTCTTATTTCGAATTCCAGGACTAGCTGGACTATCCATATTCATATTACATATATTATCCCATTTACCCCCCATTTTACTCCCTATTACAAATTGTTCACCAAAATCACAAGGTTCTCCATCCGGTGTTGCATTCTCAACATTTAAAACTGGAACAATCATCCTATTACCACACTTAGGCTCAGGACTTTCTCCATTTGAACTTGTACTATCTTTATTTTTATTATTCTTCTTTAAATTCTCTTGGTTCATATAGTATGAACTTAATATTTCATTTGCAAATACTAGAGGTGGTGGTTTATTTTTAATTTTTGGGGATCCTGAAGGTGTTCCACTACGACTTTGTTCATCAATATTCTCAAAATTGAATTCAAATTCATTTCCAGGTGGTTTTCCTTCAAGTGATGCAGCATCTGGTGGTACATTTATAAGAACATCTGGCATATTTTCAACACTACTGTGACCAGTATCAGACTCATCATGTTCTATTCTAATTGTTGGAAATGGTCTTGGACAGACACTGCCTTCATTTGAAGGATTTTGAGGATCTTCATCATGAGTTTCAATGTTAATTGCAGGTATTTCAAATTTTTTATGTTCAGCTGCAAAAGCCGATGAATATTCGTCTTCCATTTTTTGCTTCTCTAAAGATTTTTCTTCATCTTCGGACATTTGTACTTTGATTTGTGGGACATGGACCATCCTTTGCATCATTGGACTGTGGGCTGGTGTATGTGATGGCGTTGGCAAGGGTGTTGGCATCTCATGAATAGGGCCTGAAACAAAAAAATTAGCATATTTTAGAAAAAATTTGAAAAAAAAACGATTCGAGAGGTCTTCAATTAAATTATTTTTAACGTACTTAAGCAGTATTCTCTCATGGGTACTTCAAGTGTTATAGAAGTACCAGCTGAAGAGCTTGAGGATCCTCGATGCCAGTTTGCAGTTTGTGAAAATGGATCGAGGATTGGAACTTCTATCGAGTTTGGATCCTGAGGTTCGAAATTTGAAGAAATGGCTGAAGTGATTTGAAAAGCTGGTGGATTGATTCGAAGAGAAAGTTGAGAGCTTCGGGGTGAGCCAGGGTTTGAGAGAGGTGTAGCAACTGTTCAAATATTTTTAAAAAATTGAAAAATGGTCAAGTTTAAGATTTTTGTAGGTCAATTAATTTAATAACTTCTTAAAAATGCTTAAACTTAATTACAGATATCCGTATTGCTTATAAACTTATAAATTATAAGGCAAGAAAGTGAGTACCCTACTTTGATAAATTTATAAATAAAGAACTACGAGTGTTGATCAATTCGAACTTTTTTTAAGAAAAAAAATTGAAAATAATCATCTTATTTGGCAAACCGGATCCAAATCTTGAGATATTTTATGCCAAAAAGGGATATTTTATGCCTAATAATTTAACCTCTGACAGGAACATAAGTTAAAATTTTTGCAGTCATTTTTCAATTTACCTAGGTATATCTAACTTTTTAAAACCTGAACATGCAAAATAGAAAAATCCTGAAAAAATTCAACCCTCGACTCAAGAGTAGGTTTTGCCAAAAAATATTAATATTAGAAGCCTTAATAGAAATCATTCTCACAAGTATACCTTACGAAATGTCCCACGCCGATTTATCTATAATTATTTTTCCCATAATCTTTGATTCAAGTATATGTATACGATATTCATAAATTATTTTTGCGGAATTTTATATTTACCTAGGTAAAACACGGTTTTACCGCGCGCCCGCCCCGCGCGCTAACGTATCTTAAGGAGAATTTTTGTTGAAACCGCACCGATCATTTTGGTTCAAATCTGGAATTCAATCTCGAGATGATCCATTTCTCCATAAGATATAAAGTTGGCGCGCGGGGCGGGCGGGCGGTAAAACCGTGTTTTACCTAGGTAAATATAAAATTCCGCAAAAATAATTTATGAATATCGTATATACTTGAATCAAAGATTATGGGAAAAATAATTATAGATAAATCAGCGTGGGACATTTCGTAAGGTATACTTGTCAGATAAAAAATCGACGTAGTGTCGATTTCAACACTACTGTGCCTTGCCAATTTGACCGATTTGACATCAAAAATGGACAAAATTGTAAAAAAAACTATTGCTTATTTTAAGGCGATTATAGTAAATGTCCGAATTGAAGGCTTAGTCAAATACAAGCCCATTCTAGAATACAGTATAAGCCCCGGTCTTCAATTAGGACATTTTTTAGTTACTGAATATGCAAAATTGAAAGCTATATGACTTGACCCAATGTAAAGTTAAAGTATTGCTAATTTTAGGGTAATTACTAATTACAGTAAATTTCCAATTGAAGCCCTGCTCAAATACAGGACCATGCTAGAATATAAGCCCAGGGCTTCGATTCAGACTTTTACTGATATGTGCAAAAATTGAAAGCTCTATCAACTAAACTTTTTTCCCAAAAGATTGTGTGCATGTAAGCCTTACCAGCTGAAGAATCATCATTGTCACTGTACTGAGGTGATGGGGGTGCTGAGCTTGATTGTCGAAATGTCCTGAAAAGTGAAATCAGCGACTCGGCACTCCCCATTTTGCTACCCTTATTAGACTTATCCTTAGTAGTAAGATCCAGACCTTGACTTCCAGTTGGACTTGAGCATGAACCTTGACCCAGTGACCTCGAGGGAAACCTCGGGGTATATATTGGATCTGGGGTAGTATCACTCGAACTCATGTCCATACAGCTTTCCAAATCCGTTTCACTCGTCCGACCCCTCTGGTATTTGTTATTACGACGAAACCTCGCTTTCCGCTCCTTCTTGGTTAGCAATTTGGGAGGTGGTGGGATTGTTTTTGAAGCACAATCTTCAGCACAAGATACATCTGAGCATGATGAGCTACTTGTTGTCATATCCGTAGCTGCGAGTTTATCCAAGAGTCGGGCAAATGTCACTTTTTTCTCGATTTTTTGCTGAGCTGTTAGAGAGGCTAAAATTTCAAAAAAAAAATGGATTTAACCAGAACCAGAACCGAACATTTAGACAGAATAACAGTTGTTTGTCTACTGTTATTCTGTGAAATATCAACAAAATCTAATTATTATTTTTATTGGTTTGAATTCCATATTCAATATTTCAATTTATCGATTTTCAAAATTTTCGACAAATTTTCTTGTGGGACTTTAAAAATATATGTCTTATTGTTAGATAAGTTTAAATCCCTATTTTGGCTGAATTTGCCCCTTTGAGCGTATGAAATTTATCCAAAAATTTTTTTTTTGTTGAGTTTATGTTAGGATTTTAAAATATTTTGGGTTAATTTCATATACTAAAAATGTAGGGGTAAATTCAACCAAAATAGGAATGAGATTAAATCGGAGACAAAAAAAATATTACCTGATCCAGGCATATTTGAAAAGCTCGTTTCCGCATCTGAAACCTGCAAAGAATTGGGTGCAGATTCTGTCTGATTAGACATAGCTGAAGCTAATCTCAGCCTTCTCTCCGACATTTGAATAATTTCTGCAATAGTTGGTTTTGGAGTTGTAGGTTTTGCATCTCCATCCAGAGATTGACTTGTTGAGGACACGAGACCTTGCAAAATGGCTCGTTTTTCCTCAGGGTTATTTCTACGGACATGCATTGAGGAAAAATTACGTCTTTTATGAGGACTTGGTGTTCCTGAAATGTCAAAAAAAAATCATTTTAAAATTGAAAGGATCTATCTGTATTTGGCTTTCATGCCCTTTGCATATAAAGGCCAGAAAACCGGAATTCTTTGTAAATTTTATTTTAAATTCTGAAATTTTTGATATCTTACTAGAAATTCCACCACTTCTAGTCGGTCTAAGGAGATCATCGAGGGAGAAAGTTCGGTTTTCATATTGATGAGGTGATGCTGAAATTGATACTGAAGCCCCTGATGACAATGAGAGTAAAGATGGTTTCCTACAAATTTTGTACAATTTTTAGCATTATGTTCGTTTAAAATAATGATATAATCAGTAGTATGTTAAGTTACCTAAGACCAAGTCGACCTAGGAAGCCTCTACTAGCTACAGGACTTGCTGGTTGGCCACTAGGCCCTGCTATTGGCTCTTTCGAATATCCATAAGTGGAACCTAATACCCAAAAATATCAATATTTACAATTGTTTGTCATCTAAAAATGACTCAAAACATTCAAATGCTCTTCTAAACTCTATTACCTAATATACTAAACTATTACTAGACTAATTACATTAGGACATATTTGTTCTAAAAATCTATTATGTCATTTGGTCAAATGCAGAAATTACTTGGTAATTGGTTCAAAAAACCAATTTTGTCAAAATCCAAAAATTTCTAAAAATTGAATTACAAGTATCTACGAACTAATATGAGTTAAAAATCGACAAAATTTTTAGGTATTTTTTTTCAAAATTTGCATCAATCCAAATGACAATATTCTATTATAAATTTATACAGTGGAATTCCTCTATAAAATGAGCCTTAAAGGACAGGTAAATTACTCTTTATGACTGGGTTCACTGGAGCATTCGATCTATAGAATGAACTATCTACAGAATGAACTATCTGAATATAGAACCTTCAAAAAAGGATGTTTTAGAGGGTTTCCATTGTATCTACAGTTGTCTACATCTACAGTACAATTTTTAAATATAAAAAGCCATATAGGTAGCCTTAACATCATATTGAAATCTACATAAATTGCAAAAAAAGTGCTAAAATTTACTACAAATATATATACGAGTATCAGACAAACGAGCAGGCAAGTTAGAGAAAAAGCGAAATCTAATTTTTATATTTAGATTTTAAAAACGAGCTAAGCAAAAATTCATAACAAGAACACAAGAAAAAACGAGTCAGATTCAGCAAATCGAATCTCAAGTTTTCAAGACTTAAGGTAGAGAAGTATAGATTATAAAGTGCTTGCATTGACAACATAGATGTCAGCCTTATTTTCGACATTTACAGCTTTTGCTTTTGAGACTTTTGCGTGAGTTGAGGCGTGAGATTTGGGACATTTGGACGAGATTGTGACATTTTCTTGGCTACATTTGAGAATTAATTCAGATTCACCATCACTTGGGAATTGTGGATGTGGTGGTCCTGAAGAAGGATGTTTATTAAGTGGTTGATCTGATGATGGAAATGAGGGTTTTGCACCAATTTGATGAACCCCTGTGGTAGTGGCAAGACTTGCACCCAATTTCTGAATTGTTGAAATTGAGACTTGTGAAACTGGGTATTTTCCTGCTGGTGGCCTTTGAGGAACAGTGGCTATACAGATAGATAGATAGAGATAGAAAAATAGAAATAAAGATAGAAAAAATAATAAAAATAAGTTTTTTATAGAAAAAATTGCTTAGACAAAAGCAACCTTTAATCACTTGATACATTGAAAATAAACCTAACTATACAAGTTATAATTAAGTAAAAGTTAGGTTAGAAAGTACACATACAGAATACAGACATACAAACAACACAAAAAGACATACACAAGAAATACAAACACAAATACACAATTAAAGGACCTTATAAAATAATTGTATTATTTTATTTTATTGTGTGTTATGTTATGTTATGAAAGTTGAAATTTATTTGGAAAAATATGCCTGGCTTAGAGAAAATGGTCATTTTTGAGCATTTTTGTACATTCAAAATGCTTTTTTGAATAAAATATTTACAAATTTTAGTTTTAAATAGTGGCTTTATTGGCTTTTTCGAACTAAAAAATACAGTTTTGAATTTGAAAACCAGATTAAACGATCGAGTCAGTTTTTTCCGGTTTTATAACCAATGTCATCAAGGTCATGATCCGACTCTAATGGTTTTAAGTATTACATAGATTGCTAGTAAATAAACTTAAAAAAGGGGGTCCGGGATTTGTGCATAGGAAATGCCAATACCTTGTTCTTGTTCACAGCTTTTGTAGTGCTATATCGACGCAAAATTTA
>JAQIXA010002849.1:0-16044 GCA_034699045.1 Nanhermannia cf. coronata Gr-Ori-00579 | reverse complement strand
TTACATATGTATGGTTGTTCTTCAATTTAGAAAAAATGCACTATATTTCCAAGAATATTTAACTGCCATTTTATTGGTACGTAAGTAGAGAATAAGTACTTGTACTACTTACTATGTCTATTAGTAACTATTAGCTAAGGAATTTATTTTAGGCTTTTGACTCAAATCATAAACAGAGATAAGTTTTGGTCTGATGTTACATAATTGAAACTTAATCTTTTTGAAGCTGCAAAAATGGATGTATAATATCATGATATATGATTTCATATCTAACAATTTAAATCTAACAATAAATCGAGAAAATTAAATAACATGAAAAATTGCATTTGAAAATTTTGATGAGATATGTCAGATCAATTTTGAAATTGGTAAAATTAAATCAGAATCTTATGGAATTTAGCATGCAACTTTAAAAATTTTACTTAGAATTAGTTTAGTTTTCCAGGATAATACAGGGCGTACAGAAAACATAAAGGATTTCGAATTATATCAGTATTTCTTACTTAAGTATATCCAGTAACTTTTGCGACACAGTGTATAAGTTTTTAATAAGTAAATTTAAATAAGTGCTACTTTTTAACTTGATTTTTTTGATTTAAGAATGGGATTTTTCTATGTACTAGTACAAAGTCTACCTATATGAATTTATTCAAAAAACCACTTTCTTAAATTCAAATATGGATTTTTTATACGAAAATATTTTCATCAGGGCCTTATTAAAAAATACTTAAATGCTCATAAGCACTGTATTATGTATGTAAATGTATAGTTTTCTATACATTCTTATTTCTTTAAAAACAATCTTATAAATAATTTCACTTGTGAAAAGGGATTTTTAAATGGGATTATAAGGGACACCATTAAAAGTGATTATAATAAAAATTGTAGTATTTTGCAGCAAAATATTTAGAAAATGTTTCTTTACAAAATATCATGTAGATTTTAATATATGCTTTTCAAGACAAATTTTGAATGCCTTTTCAAATGCAAATGAACATTTTATGTAACAATTTTATTTCACAATTTAAACAGTAAATGTACTTACATATCCTTATATACTTGAATAATTTAACGCCAATTTTTTTCCTAAGCTATTCCTTCTACAAGGTTAACTGAAGCTTGTCTGATTAGCTAAATAAGTTTAAATATTCAGGACGCAAATTTCTCCATTTAAATAGATAGGAATTTCTGAAGAATTGACTCAATTTAATTATACAAATATTGTATAATATTGGAATACTACTACTAGATACTTTAACTATTACTTTTGCCATTGGATTTTCAGTTGCTACTTTACAACAAATATTAAATTCGGTTTTCTAAAGTTAACTCGAGACTGATTTAGATTTTGAGTTACTTGGTGTGTTTGGTGGATAATAATAAATTTCGAAATATTCAATTTATTTGTACATTTAAAATTACCCGAGATGTACTAACGTATTATGTACATATCTATAAACATTTACCCTAAATATAGTATTCAAATTGAAATATATAATACTTGTATACTATACATACATATACTGATATGTATAATAGTGAATGTATGAATACTTTTAGATGAAATCGAAATGAAGAAATCGAGTTGATTTGATTCCTAAAAGTTGAAAGCAAATCATATTATTAAGTAGGTGCTAGAGTACTATAGGGCTATGGCAGTATTTGTGAAAACTCAAATAATTTAATAAACAAATGAAAAATACCATGTTATTTTGTTCCAAGAATTTTCAAACTTTCACAAAAAGGTGTTTTTGAAAAGGATTTGAGAAAATTTCTTTAAACTATATTTGAATCTGAAAAGCTCTCTTAATAAATCCAAATATCAACTAAAAATCTAGTTTTACATACCTACATATATTTTCATTATATTTTATTTATTTTAACTTATTTTATTTTATTTTATTATTTTTACTTGTTTTGTATGGGTCTCATTAATATCTGATCTGGAATAAACCATTATTATTATTTTTATTTTCAGTCTTTTAAGTCAAATATTCTCAAATTTTTGAGTAATATTTGACTATCTACAGATATAATCGTAATCTATGGTAGGAGGCTTGTTTATTAAAAAAAAGATTTTAAACGAGCTAAGGCACATCCTAATAAGACAAAATATTCAAACCAATTTGAAAAACTTAACAAGATTATACGCCTAATAGTAAGTTAACAACTTTTAAAACATTTTTCTTTCATGTTCAGAATTGATAAGGAAATGAAGCTACTGAAAGATTTTTTTCCATTCTATTTACCTTAATATTTTAGGGAGAAGAACCCTACGTTGAATATTTTTTCTCAACGTATTATATCAATGTTTTCTGATAAAGTGAGCCATTTTAGTTTCCAGGATTCGAGTACTTAAGGTTGAAAACTTAAGGTAAATCCTAAAAATCTTGGACCACCCTCAGTATTACAGTACGAGTGTGAGTAGTGGGAAATAAGGGTGGGCGCGATTTTTCGCTTTATATGACTCTACTCTTTAACCCTTAAATTTCAACTAAAAATAATCACAAATATTCAACCTACGTATATTTGTATACATACTCCTAGGTATATGCCTAGGTATATTTATTTTGAGTATTTTGAATAAATTTTATAGTGCAAAATTTAATTACTTTCATCAATCCAAGGGTTTTGACAATAAAAAATATTTTTTATTTCCTCTCCAACCATTACCTACTTACTCTGACACCTTTAACTCTGAGCTATTTACCTACAAGTAACATCACTCAAAAGTACATATACTATCATATTTACATTTACTATGGTCTTTGAACTTTAAAATAATACAATTATCTAAATTTTAATCTAGAATTTAACTAATTTTAATGTCTAGAAATTAAGAAATTTGGCAAATTAAGCCATAATTCATATATGTATTCTCTCACAATCAATTTTTAATGCAAACTTATACACTATATCATTGTATTAATTCGGAGAAATAATATTTTTAAGGCAACTTCACACTCTAAAGTTGAATAAATATGTTATAAATTAAATTACTGATATACCATTTTGTATACCTAATAGATCATTCCTTTAAATTTTAAGATTTTATTAATACAATTTTTTATGAGGAAAATACTTATGATAATATTATTATCACAATTACGAGTACAAGCTAAAAAAACTACATTCGATAAAAATTCAAAAAATGAAATTGTAAGAAATCGAAAAAAATTTTTTAATCTTTCTTGAATTGTTACTTGAACCGAAGTCAAATTTCTTTTTAGGTATATAAACGTAGACACTAGACACGACTTCAAATTGATCCCAATTCACTTCACGTAAAAGAACTTAAATGAGTCAGAAAGGGTAAAAGGGCTGAAAGGCCCCAAATTGTCGTAAAAAAGTCGGTCTGAATTATTTGAACTTAGCAATCATACAATATGAATGGTCCAACTCCCTCGAGAACTCTTATGAATGACCAATAAAATATAATATGACGAAACCGAGCCTTCTAAAAAAAAATTATTATGATTCTCTTCAGTTTCTCACATAGTCAGTGAAGTATGAGTATAGTCAGACTTAATAAGAATTTTCCAAAAGATAATGAATATGTGAACTTGGCAACTCAAAAATAGGCTTGTATAATTATGAATGAGAAGGATTAACTTTTTTTTATACTTTTTTCGTATAATTTATATTTCATATCAGGATCAACATATCTGACTGCGTGAAAGAAAGATATTAATTATCACACAGCCATTTGCATACTACTCGAATGTACATAGATCAAAAAATTTTAAATGAATTTGCATACAATTTTTTTCATGTCAGAATTATATAATCCTTTTAAACTATACTTGTAATGTGTAAATGATTTATATTTTTATCTGCTAATATTTATTTATTTATGTACTTAATTCAAATATTCAAAAAAAGTAAAATTTCTCTTCAAAATGAATTTTGATCAAAATTTTCGTGATTTTTGAAATAGGTATTTATATCTAGAATCCATTATGTGATCTACGAGTACAATAGTATTAAGAATAGCTAATACTGAATGCTGAATGCTGACGCTTATTTAGATTCGAATTAATTCAAAGCATTAGGAATTTTTTAATCTAACACAAAATGGTACTTACAATTTACAATAGATACTAGGTAGTACTACAGAATAGGGTGACTTTTTTCAATTTTGTAAATTAGGTAGATAACTTTCTTTTATAAGTAAAATGGTAGGTAGGGCACTTATACCTATAGATAGTAGGTAATATTTAGAATCATACAAGACAAGGGATCTATCTAGTTATCAGTCATGAGAAAGTTTGAAGAGTTTTCAAAGAAACTTTTCTTCTTTCTAATCCAGGTGAAATACACACGTGTATTATTCTACCTAATAGCTGATACTACTACATACTTACTACTACTCGTATTTACTTATATGTTATGTATGTAATGTAGGTAACTGTAAAAGTTACTAGAGAACATTAGATTGTATGATACCTGTAATAGTTATAATTTGGCTCGTGATGGTCTCATTTAAATTCAATCAGATCTAGTATAATTCTCATAAGAAGTTATAAAATACTTTTTAAAGAGAATAAAGTCTTTGAGGATCATTTTAATCTCGCCTTTTTCCCATTTACTACACTATTACTACATACTCGTATATGAGTATTAAGGATATAAGGCATAAAGAGTAATTAATTTTTCTGAAACAAAGTTTGAGTTTGAAAGGAAAAGACAAATTTAGAATTAATCTACGAAAAATAAACTATTTTCATTATCTGACTTGGAGATTTTCCTGGATTGGATGTCGAGATCCAGATGAGTTGAGATGAGACACTTTTTGTTTCATATCATAACTTGTTCTACAATGACACTCATGACATGATAGACTTTTTACTTTTATAATTAATATCTCTGTACTCTATCTACTCGAAGTACTTGTACGAATATACTTACCTATTTACTCGTACAAAACTATTTTATAGTTTCCAAGTTATGAGCTTGTACCGAATTGAATTGAACTACTCAAGTTGTGCAATAAAGTGAAATATTTTATATTGATAAGTTAGGTTTAGTCTGAGAGTCTTTCAAAAGTCACCTTATCTTATACCATTAACTTTAAATATCATGGACACACACTACGATATTTTTTGAAGGGTTGTTTTTGATCTCTGTAATAAATAATTTTCTAGGCTTATTTTAATAAGATCTGAAAAAAGTTTAAAAACTCCCTAAACATCAATTTTTATTTAAAAGATCATTAAAAAATATTGATAGTAATAGTAGGTTATGTATTAATTAGGATATAAAATATTTCTAAATTTTTTTTTAAATTTTTAGATACATACCTTAATACCTACCTAGAACTCTAGGTTCTCATGTTGAGTAGTATATACTCGTAAAGTCTATTTGTAACCTTATTAAAGACATAACTTTGAAAGACACTGTGTAATTTCCTATTTAACTGCGTAATAAATTGTCATAATTATTACAAATAATAAAGTTTATTACACTTTGGTTCTCAATATATACTCGTACATACAAAGATACAATATGTATGTATAGAAGATACCTTATACTGGTATTATACTATTTAAAAACTGAGAGTAGGCTCGATATAGAGAAAGTAGAGAAAGTAGATATTTCGAAAGTAGCTGATTACTTTCAATTTTAATTATTCTCGTACCATATATGTACATATTACATATACCTAAATACTGCTACACTACTCTTACTATGAGTACTTATACATTATGATTATATTTGAGTAATAAGTTTTCTGATGAATTTTTGACTTGAATTCATTCTATATTTAAACAAAATTAAATATTAATTTATACCCATATGCCTTTATACAGTAAGTAAGTAGTAAATATATACCTATAGTACTTCTACTTGGACATAGCATGTAGTGCTATGTATATGAGTAGGGTACTTTTTCAGATAAAAGCATGTAGAAGATAAAATAAAATTTTCGTTTACTTTACTCTAGAGAATTTTTAAATCACTTTTAACTTACCACTTACCTTTCTCCATACTATAGTAGGTACTAATATTCGATAGGTATCTTTTACCAGTAAGTAGTAGGTAGATATGTATTTATCTGTAGGTACTTGGTACTTTTAAAAAAAAACTTGAAGAGACTAGAAGAAGGGTGGTTTCAAGGTCTGGTTTCTCATAAAAAAGTATAAAATGAATGATTTTGTTAATGTGACTTTGAGAAGATTGCTTTTAAAAATATCAACTAATAAAAAAGTACTGTGGTTCTTACCAATAATACCCTTACTATCAGTATTACTATCAATGCAGTAGTAGATACTTATAAAGTATAGGAATAAGTGGGTTGACATAAATATAATGGTAATGGTTGAGTATAATGGAAAAGTTAAGTACGGTTTTATACTCAAGATTACACTAATACTTAATAGGAAAAATACGAAGAAGATAGTAATCAAAGAGCCATTGAAGCCAAATCAAACTTTTTTCTCATTCTTTTATACCTTACTACCTACTAGAACTAGTTATAGATATTAGTAGTAAAATATAAATTCTTAAACTTTTTTTTTCTTATTCTACATTTTTCATAACCTACATATTGGTATATTGGTAGATAGAAGTAGGTATAAGATTAGGTCTATGGTATTATATTCGACAATATCTCAAATCTAAATTTAATTCGTCTCGAATTTGCTACCTAACTATTTTTTAACAAGCTTCAATTTGTCCTCGGAATTCTTTTGATAAAAATGTTTATATTATAAATTCTTGAGAAAAATGCGAAAAGTTTTTTTGACATTTTGATAGGAAATTGTTTACCAATTAACCCATTTTTCATATGTAGTAAGGTAGTTGAGTTCCTACCACTACTTACTACCTATTTGTATGTTATTTGAAATTCGAATATTTTTCCCGAAATATTTTTATCCACTGGATCATGAATCAAAATTTGCCTAAAAGGGAAAGAAATCAAATTAAAATTCCTATCTCAAGAGGAAATATACTTTTTGGGTGGACGTTGTATTTATAGGTAGGCACATACATATATACTCGTAGGTATATGAAAATGGGAGTTTACAAAAAATTTATTCAAGTCCTTAAGTGAGATGAGTCATATATCACCTAAGCTAAGACATATTTTGACACAAATTGGCCATAAATTTGAAATTTGTTATTGTGAACCTTTAAGTGCACTCAATGCTGTCTAGAGTGCCTACTTTGAATACTTACTCATTCATATTTATGCATTCAAATCATCCTGGTACTACTTTTAAGATTTTATGCAGAAAACCCATTTAAAGGACACTGAAACAATGATCGAAAATAATTTAAGATAGACAAAGCTAACAATCTTTAACTTTAATTTCATTTAAAGAAATAGAAAAGTTTTAAAATACGGAAATTTTGAACTTTAAGGAATCATAATTAAAAACTTTTTATTGAAAAAATAAATTGCATATCACTCCTAAAACTACAACAAAGTAACACATATTAGCCAATTTAGATACAATCGTTAACTATTTTTACTTTAAAGTATAATCCAAACTAAAAAAAGTAAAATTCATAGAGATTTTCAAAAGTCTACACTTTTTTACATAAATTCCTAAATATTTCTTTCACCAATATTCGAAAATTTATCATTCAGATTTTGACTTGATTCAGATCATTCAGATTAAGTAAATTTGTAGATTGTGGTATTTGGGTTTACGATTAGTATATTTTATATTAGGTATATAACATTTTGGAAAATAATTAGTTAATTTAGAAAATTGTGAAAGCTAGAATAAAATTAAAACTATGAGTTTTTAAAAATTATTTCAACTTCAAACTTCATTTGGCTCATCCAAAATTCATAATGACTACATACATATTTATATTTAGAGATTTTGTAGTACATACCTTGTAGCCAAGTATAAAAATTTTACACATAAGTTTTTAGATATCTTATACACTTTGTATTGAACCTACTGCTTAAATAGGAATAGGTATTCTTTGGAAAATCTGTTAGTGTTCAAAGGAGCAAATCAGACGGTTGTGTGATGAATTTTGATTGAGGTACAGAAATATCTACAGAAATATACCATAAGTACTAAGGCACTACTAGATACTAGGTATTAGTATTACTATTAGTAATACTAGCTAGCAATGCTATTACATAATAGTTCTCCACCATTTTTAGCATTACTAATGCTTTCCCCACCAGCTTCAAATGGAGAAAGCTATAAAAAATTTCCATTTTTTTGCAAAAATGGAAAAGTTTTTTTTACATTATATGTATGTAAAAAATACGACCTACTGCATATTATAGTGTAGGTATATGTTTTTCATATTTTATTAATATTGAAAAGAGGGGAGTCCTACCAATTTGATATCTGTATTTAATGTTAGAAAAAGGTCAAATGCAAATAACTAAAGGATCTCACTCTTCGAAGAAGATTGAACCCCTTAAATTTTATATGCCTGAGATTTGTAAATTCAAATTGACTAGTATTCTGTTTATAGAGATTTTTAATATTTGTATCTTTAGTGTAAATGCCCTTAAAAGCCATTTTGATGTTAAAATAGGGTTATAGGACATATCCTATAATTTCGTTTAAAAACGTTGAAGTCTACAAGATTCTAAAGTAGAATCTTTATTAAACTATTATATATGAACTCAGAATTGTTGAAAACCTTTATAAACAAAATTGTAGTCAATTTTGTTTATTTTGAAAACGGCGGATGAATACGTGACCTTTAAAAGGTAAAATCTCTGAAAGTTTGATGAATTTTGACTTGAGTGAAACCTCCATACTCAATAACTATTATTTTGCATGTGGTTTCTAATATATTTCTAATATAGAATCCAGAATTCTAATTTGCCCGAGATCCTGAGATTATGATAGATGATAAAAGCCAAAAAAGTATTGTCTGATTTTGACTACAATATTCATTTTTCATTTTTCATATTTTGTTAATGTAGAGTAAAATTTCAGATGATGTGTATCGTGGACCTTACAAGTAATTTATATGGGTTATTTCCGTTTGCTACTATCAGTATTTACCATGCATAATTCATTTGTGCCAGAATTCAGAATTGATTAGAAACTCAATATGTAGTAGCTCGCACTTTTTTCCCTAAATTATGATATCTGGATTAATTTATAAATCCTTTAGTTAAGGCAAAGGTGGCTAATGTATAATCAATCAAAATTATTGCCAAAAATAAGTCATACCTCTCTTATATTAGAAGGATCTCTTGGGTAAAAATTATTACTAAACCAGTAAAAAAAATAGATGAATTAATTTGATTTATTTCAGATACATCAGTGCACTTGTAAATATGTATCTGTAGTACCTAATATTTATACCTACTTTATCCTTTGGTTATTTTTTGTAATGTTATTAACAGTATTAGGCTAATGTGTCTTGCAAATAATTAAAAATTCAAATGTTAACTTTTGAATAAAATTAAAAAGCAGCCTTTTTGCATATTTCTAATCTTAAGTAGGTATTAGGTGCTAATTTTATTAAGGTACTTGTACTTGTACTTTTGTATTGTTTTGAAATCTGCCTAAATTCTTATTAATTCTTTAAAAGAGCTATTTTACGACTGTTAAAGGCATTTCTTAGCAAATACTTTTCTGTAGCTATTTTTTTTCAAAGGTTTATGATCCTATTTTTGAATAAATTTTCTCCGAAACAAGTATACTATAACAATACAATACCAGTACATATAAAACGGATTTCTCAAACACGAAATCTACTTATACATACATACCATACTGACTACTGAGACTTGTACAGAAGTTCTGGAATGAGTCTTATGAAATGAAATGAAATTCTCTCTCATAAACATAAAGGATTTGTGCTCGAGTTCTTCACATAATAATGATGATTGTTCGCTCGAGTTCATCTTTTGGAATGCTTTCAAATCTTTGTGGCAAAATCCAGACAATCTCGCCCATTATCCCTTTAAGTGCAATTATCCAATCCTAATGAAAGTACACCTACCTACTGATACTGGTAAAAACAATTACTCGGGAAAATTACGAGGTATTATTTTATTACAAGCATTTCCATGCTTTGAATGATGATAATTAGAGGTGTGAATAACAAGCACAGATTTTAAATTTTAAATTGGAGCTGATAACACTCACGCTAATGCAAAATATTATAGCTTTTTATCACTTGTATACCAGTACATATGTATAGTAGGTAGGTAGGTGGGATATTAAATGGAAAAGTGCTATTTGTATTTTAGATGGTAATAACATTTAAGATTTAATCAATATTTTTCTCTTCAACCATCTTTTGTTCGGTTAACTTTTATTTAATAGGAAAATGCACCTGACAAATTCTCATGCACTTATCTTTAGAAACACAGCACAATCTGACAGGGAGCTGTAATAATGTAGGTGCCTATCTAGTAGTACCTAGATAATATGTACCTAGTTTAAACACTTCTTCGCAATAAAGTCAAAGAAATTGCTTTCTTTCATTTGCAAAAATGGATTTCCATGTATGTATTTATTTTTCGAAGGGTTGGTCATAAAGAAAGCTTGGTCTTATGCTCAAGGATCTTCTCACTATTTCCCCAGGTTTGCAAAGAAGGTAACTAAAATTTAATGGCCGATCATTAGCATATAACCATTATCAGAATTATGTTCTGAAAATTGTACGATTAATCTGAAATATGTGGATACAGTTAAAGTAAGTACTTGATTCTTCCATTAATTAAGATTATTTTAAGTATCTAATGCGGGAATTAACCACTATGCTAATATTCCTTTGGGCATAAAAGTTTTGACCTGTTTCTAATTACTAAATTTTGGTTTTATTTATCTTAAAATTTCGAGATAATTAGTGCTAAGTACGAATATATGTATTAACATATAATTAAACCTTTTAGCTCTAATTAGGCATTTTCTCTTAGGATTAGTATTTTGCATAGGCGAATTTTAATAATTTTTTAATAATTTAGTTTAAAATAATAGGTTTATTGACAAAGATGAAAATATTTTGTTATATGAAAAGAATTTTGATCGAATGAGCTATAAAATAAAAAAAGAAAAGCTTGGAATCTTCTACTTTTGTTCAAAATTCTTTGATAATTTTTTCATTTTTGTTCATAAAAGACTTAAAAAAGGCATTTCTTTTTACGCATATCAACAAAACAAAAACTCCTCCCAGGACATTGTCATCATCCAAAATTTGATTTGATTAGGTACCGGTACATTAACATATCAGGATGTACTTAATACTATGAATGAACAATACAGCATTAGTGTTAATTTAATACTACTCAATAGTAATATTAAGTAGGTAGTAGGTATCTAGATTAAGCCCATGCTACATTAGTTATTACATAATATGATGAACGAATCAGTAATAAAATATTTATGGTAGGTAGGTAACACAAATGATAATGCTGATATACGATACGAGTAATAGTGAAAATCCTCATGTGTACTAGATATGTATTTGGTTTTTGATTTTAGTCACTAATTTTTAAGTTAGGTAGTAATAAGACTTGAAATCAATACCTAGTACAGATTAGTAGGTAAGCAATAATACTCACAATCTGAATACAAGCTTTAATTTTATATTAAATTGTTAAATACACTATATTGTTCAAAAATTTATTACCTACTTACATTAGAGAGACATAGCGATTTAGAGATATGTAATTCTGGGGAACTTTATTAACTTATCCTGAAAGTAAGAAAGTTAATACTAGAAGGATAGTAGATATTAGTAAAGGTACTAGAATACTTTACTATGTGTACATGAATACTACATGGACAAAGAACTGGAAATGTCCATTAAATGAAATCTGACAAGAAAAGTTCCGCCTTAATAACCGGGTGTAATGTTTTCTTTATGACGAGAGATAAATGCGGCTTTGGTCCCGGTTATGGCAAACTCATAAAGGAACTCCTACTGACCTGCAATTTATAAAAAAAAGTGACCATTAAGAACATGTTCTACAAAGGATACAGAGAGTAGTACCAGTAATATAATATAATATTACCAAGTAGGGTACTTGTCCTGACCAGTTTATTCTCTCATCCCTCATAAAGTAGATACCTACAATTCAACCTATCTGTATCTGTATACATGGATACTTTAACCTTTAACCTAGTAAAGATTAGAAAAAATCGCGGAAATTTTTATATCTCTGGCTTAAGTATGAGAAATGATTCCGTGTGCGAAAATATTTTATTGATTGCGGTAAAAACCTTTGTATTTCATTTTTTTCGAGGAGGTTGTAAAGTGAATCCGAAAATAGAATAAATAAAAGTTATTACTTTTATTATTATTTAGGATAGTTTGCTCCATGTACCTTATCTATTTATTTATTATAGTAGAGTTAGAAAAGGGCAAAAAATACTTTTCAGTTCTCTAAGGATTAAAATAGTTCTTAAAAGCAATGAAGACTTTTGAACCTCAAACTTCCAAGATTTGACATATTTATCCAATAAATCTCTATTTCACCTAGAATTTATATTATTTGAAAAAAGTTTTAACAATAGACAAATTTAGATTAGACATTATTTTAGACTAATTTATATGTAGGGACAGATAGCAGGACCAGTTAATTTTTATGAAAAATTTAACCTAATTTTAAAAAAATACAAATTACAGATAAACTCTACTCGAATTAAAAAAAAATTTAATAAAAATATGCACAAGTAATGTACATATATATTTCTATTTTTATTACAGAAATATACGGATAGACAAGGTTTAATTTAAAATTATAATAGGTATATTCGTTTTAGTTCTCTGTGTTTTTAGTTCAATTGGATCTATTTATATTTGAATATATTTCTAGAGTCCATATAATAGTCGTAGTATCAGTATAGTTGTATATTCGAAAATTGAATAATTTGAGAAATTTCTAGGCATTTCATTCATGTCAAAAGCATTAGATTTATATTTTATCATTTGTCTAAAGTGCTAAGTGATTTTGTATGTTTTGTTCGATAAATTAAACAAAATTTCACAACTATTGTATAATTTTGAATAATTTTATTTACATTTTAACACCATGTTGAAGACATTTTAAAGCATTTTTTTTATCCGACGATAACATAGATACATAAATCATAGTTAAATACTACACATAGGGCTTGAACTCAAAATTGAATTATTAGCTTAGATCCACTACCTTACTTTATTATATCATATATTTTTGGTAAGTAAGTAAGTACTTATTCGAATACCAACATTTCTTCCAGCATCTAGATATGTACATGGTTTTTAAAAAAGTTAGTATCTAATTTTTACTAATTCTCTTTTAGTAAAAATTTATTTTTTGATAAAAATTAAATGAATAACTTTCAAGATACTCATATACTCGTATAATCATAGTTCATAAATTTTGGAAGTCCTAAATACTTAGGATTAGACCCTACAAATGAAAAAATACATTGTTTTCTTAATTCTAGGTAATCACAAATATTTTCCTTTGAATATTTTTGAATTATCTTGTATAGAAAATGTTCAAGGTTTCAGGAGCAAATGGAACAAAAGTGGCGAGTTTTTTGTGGCGGTTTTTTTTAGCCGGAAATTTGAGCAGGAAAGGAATAAAATATTAATGAAAAGAAAACTCCCCTTAAGACATCCTGACAAATGGGCCAAAGCTCATAAATACTAAATTCGTTTAGTTCCTAACACTTTTTAAGATTAATACTTTCATATTTTATTTCTGTCTGACTATGAAAAAAATAAAGATTGTTAAATCGTGCACTTGCCCCCTTAAACAGGATATTGTTTCACTTGTTACAAAATTCGTACTTCTAACAATAAGTACTACAGGCAGTACTGTTGTTCGAGTAATGTTGAACATTATTAGCGCAAAAAAAAGTATAAACCCTACTACACAATTTTATCATGTTCATCTACATAAATCACTTTTCAATGTGATTTTGCAATATTCAAGAGCAAAGAAAGCATTGATCATGCGGTTTTTATGCACATTTACATATTTTTGTCATTCTGAAAAGAAAAACTTTCACCATAAAAATCCTCCCAAATATTGCTGAGTTTGTGAAACAATTTTTCTTTTTCTCAATAATAAGTACCCTACCCTATATACTACTTGTATATACAGATATAGATCTAGTCCCCTACAAGTACAAGGGGTTATACTGATAGTTGAACTAGTAAGTATACATAATAAGAATTATTCTGTAAATACTTATGAATAGATGCATGCAAATATACGCATTTGTGAAGATATTAGATGAGGAGGGTTTTTTTTGGAATTAATTAAACTAATCTGATAAGTAACAGAAGGCTCGACGCCATTTACATTTCACATTTCAGACGCGAAAAAGTGAAATCTTTTTGAGAAATGAAATTTTTATTTTTAACCAAGTGAAGATTAAAAAAGGGGGAGATTTCTTCTGAATTCAGATCTAAATTCGAATGCCTGAACTCAACTCAACTGAACTGAACTACTGAAGAAATGCCTTGAACTTTTCATTAACAATCTCATCTTACTTAGCTTGATTGGAAGCAAAATTAAAATGTTCATTTTGCCAAATGTCTAATCCTGACTTAAAGATACAGATATAGTATTACATACGAGCACCTTTTAAGGCAGAGTATGGATTTATACTCTTAAATTATATGAGATTGATAGAAATGATAGAAAATACAGTATAGACCCAAAATAATCATACTATCGATTCTAAAGGTATGATGATAAAGGGACAAAACGCCAAACAAAAACATGATGGCCGTAAGATATGGTACTTTTATGGTACTCGTAGATATGAGTATTTATATACACTATATGTAGATATGTTTATGACTATTTTATTTTGTTTAAATTCATTTAAATTCAAAGGTACATATTTCGAATTTAAAAAGTATTTAGAAAAGAAAGAATTCATGTGACAATTTTTTAATTTGAAAGTTTTTAGGGTTCTTTCATTATCAGATTAGAATGATTTATGTACGAGTATGTTATTTTTGGTTTGACGAGTTTTCATTTGGCAATTTGTAAATAGAATAGAACTATTCTGACTGGATAAATTTAAAAATAGAACGAATGGAAATATCTGTAAAATAAAAGAAAAAAGGATCGGGTATTTGAAAACTTAAATAAAGTTTATACAGTGGTAGATAGGGTATTATCCATTTTACCTTTATTCTAGTATACCATTTGTAAATGTATGATAATGTTCAAAGATGATAGTTGTAGTACCCTATCTATTCAAATTCTTAAATGTATAAAAAACCATTGAGAATTATTGATACTTTCCCTTGGCCTAATAGCTTAATTAAATCGAAAAATTATGAAAAGTGGTACCCTACCCTATACGTATATCTTTTACTTTCTTTTGACTTCTAGAAATTTTATTCAATTACTCGTATGTATTTACCTTAATCTAATCTAATAAGATAATTTTTAAGAACCCAAGTACAGTCATTTTTGATAATAATTTACATATTAAAAGTTACAAAAGTTACATTTGTAGATATATTATATATTCAGTACATTTTACACTATAAAAAATATTTTTAATCTCTTAAGTAAGACATAAATTTAAGTTGAAACTCGATTGTTATTTTGATTTTTTTTTTGATTTTTTTAGGTGTTTTCCTTTCGCTGATGATAATAATCTCGATCGTGGGGAATGTGCTGGTGTGCATAGCTGTGTACACGGAAAGATCTCTGAGGAGGATCGGGAATCTCTTTATAGTGTCCCTGGCGATTGCGGATTTATTCGTGGCCGGTCTTGTGATGACTTTTGCTGTCGTGAACGATCTCCTCGGATATTGGATTTTCGGAGAAAAGTTCTGCGACACTTGGGTAAGTACCTACTTCATTAACTCAAATTAATTTGATTGTAATTTTGCATAAATTATGAAAATTGCTCGGTAATTAAATCTAATTATTACTGACCTCAGAATAATTAGATTAAAACATAACAAGTTTAGATTAAACAGTTGAACAAAATTACAAAGTACGAAATTATACTTAATATCCAACACCTGCTGCTATATAATAAATATGATACTCGTATTAGAGGTCAACATTTTGACCGATTTGCCATTCCCATTACCTACCATTCCCAGCGAAAAAATATTTTTCATTAC